>JAAAKL020008910.1:0-15513 GCA_010016065.2 Carybdea cf. marsupialis auct. non (Linnaeus, 1758)
AGTGTCAGACGAAAAGGGCTTTTTAGCACAAACATGTTTTCCCCACTTCGTGCAGTTTAATTGTCCTTTACCGCCAACAAACTTTTGAATATACGTATTTATATAGCAGTACTAACGTAGATGTCGTAAACATAAATGCTTATTACTCTCTTGAGACTGTAGCAGGAGACGTCCAAGAGAATACTTGCAATTTCGGTATTCGTAAAACGAAGAAACGGACAGGAGTTTGAAAGGGGAAAGAGGGATAAATCAAACAAAATTATTCTCACGAGCCAGAGCGCTTCATACATGCGGGGGGATATATTTACATACCATTTTTGAGTCATTAAAATGATGTAGGGTGCACCTTTGCCCTATCCTATGTTGGGTTTTGCACAACATATCCTGCTCTGGGGAGAAGGGTGCTTTCAGAGGTTCATAAATGGCGTGGTAACTATACGTCTCATACTGATAAACTTTGTCAAACTTGTATATTCTTTACTACTAAAATAGGAAAGTACCTAAGAATTTATTGGCTAAAGTTCATTAGATAATAGCTCTGTTGTCTATCAAGGTCATTGATCAGCGCTGGCGAAAATTTCGGTAAAATCTTTTGTCATTTTCAATTTTGCATGCAAATTTTTCTATTTTCTTACAGGATACTTCAACATTTATTTGTATGTAGGAAGTACGTAATAAAAAGAGGATCAGAACATTATTCGGTTCTAAGTTCAAGATTCTTTGTCTTGCTTGCGATACTTGACCCTGAAAATAGGCGTTAGTAGTTGCATTTATGGTCATTTTTCGACCACATTACCATTTTTAAAAATAAAGTATAAAGCAGATGTGACATTGCCGGAAAACTGCTATTGAGGGCAAAAATTAAAAGGAGGGGTCAGAATGTTTCAGATCTTTAACGTCTAAGGGCGGAAATTGGTGGTGAAATCATTGATAGGGTGGCTTCGAAAGTCACCCAGCCCGCCCCCACTTCGAGAAGAATAGGCTTAAAAAGTGATATGTTGTTAAACGTATATTACTATCTTCACTGCAGGGCTTCCAGGAACACTAGAAGAGTTCGACAAACTGGCAAACGAGTATGTATTGGCAGACCCAGAGAAATATGATGAAATCATCGAGAGAACAAGTAAGGCCATTGAGGGTGCCAATGCAGACAAGGCAAAGAAGACTGGTAAAAAATACCTCAAAATCATGGAGAAAATAAAGGAGAAAGGAGTCGAATTTATTCAAGCGGAAAAAGAGAGAGTTAATAAATTGTTAATCGAGAAGCTTACAGCTAAAAAGAGAAAAGGCTTCAAAACGAAGTTAGACATTTTATCATCGTTTGCGTTTGCAAAGAAGGAGGTCAAGGAGGAACTATAACAGTTATTTCAAAATGATAGCAAATTATCCTCCAATTTAATATAGAGTATTTTGTTGTGTTGATTTTACTTAATGTGAAAAATACCATGTTTATTCGCTGATTCATTTTATCCCTGTCATTGATGTTTTGTGTTAAACGCTACGGCGTTGAAAGGTTCTCCTCTTTTGTACCGCTAAAGCCATCGGCTATTTGTTTCCCATGCTTTACAATGTTGATCAACACCCACCTCGTATCAATGAGCTTTTACCTATCGTCTCTAAGAGAAATTGGATCGGATAAACCAGGATCAAAATAGCCTTAAGTACATAGCCTTAAGTACATAGTCAAGGCAGTGCTATTTCAGTGCCTGTAGCTCAACAGTCCTCCAAAGACGTGGAATACATCTGCTTGGACAACAGTATTCTTCATCCAATAGTGGTGACTATTACTGACAAAGACTACATTTGATATTCTTACATTTTCAAGTACTCTCAGTGCTTGTGCCTCGTGATTGGTAAGTTAAGACGAGGACTGGATCACGTCCCATAATGTCTTAAAAATAACAACGACTATTGTTTCAGAATCACAGGGCGCTTATACAGACCCTACTATTCGCTGACATCATAATATACCTTGATATCGCTGTTTGTAGCGAGACTGTCAGAGAGATTTTCAAGTGGTACTCCAGTGGTCAGAAATGTTTTGGTATTTTGTTTATTGTACTGACCGCAAAAGCCTCCGCCTATTTTTTTGCCTCACGTTGAGTGTACTTCACGTAAAACCGTGTAAAAGAGCTCTTCCTTAACATTGGAAGTACACTGTAACATCTCGGGTAACCAGCTACAAAATTCCAGAAACGCATTTTTGCAAAAGCGGCCAAAAATCACGCTTTGGTCAGAAAGGATATCACGAAAATGCTATTTGTGTTCTAAATTAGATGACTTTCCGTTACAATAGCTTAAAACCTTTATGAGATAAGTTACTATTACTAAATGTACAACATAACTTCTGTAAAGACTTCTGTAAAGTCTGTTGCATCATCCGTTTTTATTTAATGGGATACAGACAAAAATTGGAAATTGTACTGCGCGCTTAAGTCTGAAAGTGTCAATGATATGGAAATCTATGTTTGCCCTTAAACCACACTCACGTTATAGAAAAACGGATTTAAGCTATTGTCAACATCCCTTTGATTGGCTACTTCACACGTATATATAAGACATGCAAGTATATTTTATTTTTATACTTTTGCTTGTTTCACATACGTTGTGTTAACATTTAACCTAGACGTTTTTATCTTCGTAGGTACTAATTTGTATTCATGATACGCAATTAAACATGATAGACCTGTATTGCAAGTAAGATAATGTGATCGATAATTATATTCACCATCAGAAATGGTTGGTATGATTAAAACAACAGCCTGCCACTACCCTGACATATTGTAGAAGCTTTAGCTAGTTCAAGGGATTTTGGTCCGTGGATCTGGATAGTGTGGCATCAAAAAGAATCAAGTACGTCTACGTTAATAGGATAGAGCCAACGCACCAGGGGTTCATGTCGATGTATGATGGCAACATTAATTTTGTCAGTACTTCGTTCATTTGGGATTGTGGGATGGAATAGTGCATGTATATGTTGCACGGTGTGCGTGTATATGTGGCATGGTGTGAATGTATGTGTGGCGTGGTGTGCATGTATGTGTGGCATGGTTTGCATATTGGTGCAGCATGGTGTGTATGTATGTGTGGTATGGTGTGCATGTAGGTGTGGCATGACGTTCATGTATGCGTGGCATAGTGTGCATATATGTTAATTGGGCATATTTTATCATTGTCTGGACAATTCCGCATGTATATCAGTTTGGGATGACAGTCTGGGCCCAGTGTAAATATATCGATATGGGATAGTAATGCTAATTAGCGTTTGGATGGTATCAGTGTGATATGTAAGTGTGGGGTGGTTAACCTACTCACAGGTAGTTGTAGTGCCAGAGAAGTGTTTTTAGGACCATACTTTGAAACGGAAAGTGTTATGTTAAGAGTGAAGAAGATGGGAAAGTGCAGTTTGTGAGAACGTAGGTATTCACTAGGGCTATTTGGAAATTACTACCGAAAAAGTTGCATACCGTAATTTTTACATACACTTCATTTAACTCATTTTAATTATATACACCTTCAATTGATTTCCTTATGAGATACTCTATAATTCGTAATTGGAGAGCACATGTGAAAGGTAACTATATATACGGAAACCCTCGAAGTATCGCAAGTATACTTGTGATGGTTAGAGAGTAAGTGTCCGACCTTATTTGAACCTACCCTAACTGGTTTTGTTTGTGGCAATTATATATAGGTATATCTATGGAATACTATATGAGGTGCATTTATTGCATGTTATATGAGGTGCATTTGTGGCATACTACATGAGGTGCATTTATGGTATACTATATGAGGTGCATTTATGGTATACTATATAAGGTGCATTTATGGTATACTATATAAGGTGCATTTATGGTATACTACATCCAGTGTATGTATGGCATATTATGTGAGGTGCATTTATGGCATACTATATGAGGTAGATTTATGTCATACTATATGAGGTGCATTTAAATTCTATTACTTAAGATAATAGCCTGTGTAGTGGCATAATGTAGGTTCAATAGCGAATGATTATGCCATGAATGGACGTAGTACAATCAATATTTTCCCTAAAATTTTAATTAAAATTAGAGAGCGAGCTACAGAACCCCATCTTAACGCCGTGTGGGGTGAAAGATATCGCTGTAACAACTTCTTAGTACGATGATACAGTGCTAAATTACTGGTCGTTATTTGGCAGACTGCTACATGTATCTTGCCTTGACTTCTGAATACTACGATTTCGCCAGAAATACAGTCCAAAATTCGCATAATGATTGCAAATTATGACCTTAACAAGAAGTCGTTTGATGATACGCGATGACGTACTATCTGTACCCAATCTGGACATCACTGTTAGTATGAGAGCAGGAACAATGGTCAAGGAAATAAGACATCCGATGAACCAAGACAAGGTCGCAACAGTTCGTTTGACCCAAGATGGACAGTTTGAGTTGCGTATTGAGTAAATGTGAGATCCTTCTCTTGGCCCTTCGTGATGAACGACATTAGTCTGGTTCTGCACACGAATTATTGTCCGCACATGGATAACGATGCTTGCAAAAACAATTGTAATGAGATAAACTGCTCCTACCCTAGGTAATTCGAAGGAAGCAGTAATAGCGCCCACTCCAATCGCAAATGAGGCTGTTAGTGCCAAGAAGCCGAACCACACCCTTCGTTCTCTTGTTACCCAATGAACCAACGGATATGTCACTTGAAGATACAAGTTTAAAGTCAACATAAATATAGTCAAAATAGATAAGAATTTCAAAGATGTAAGAACTGGGGTAAGAACATTTATTCCAGGTTTATCAAAGCAGAAGAAAGGATATCCTTCAAATGAACTCCAAGCAAAAAGTGGGAACATTAAGCTTGCTTGTAAAAAATCTGTTAGAAAAAGGACCGATAGCAGGTCTTTGTAAACGGCATTCATTCCTTGATGTGACGTAAACATCAGATTGTGTACTGCGAATCCTGAAAGAAGCGAAGCGGTCATTGCAAATAGAAGCCATAAAGAGCCATCTATGTAGTCGTTTGTGGAAAAAGCTAATACTATCCACATAAGCTCGCATTTCGGAGACGTTTCGGACGCCATGCTTTCATCAGCTTTCCACTGCAAAGCAAAGAGACACGATTTAGGCAATGCGTTATTCTCAATTTTCGTACACTATCGCTAACACAAGCAATTGAGGCAATAATCCCGACGATGTTGATTTACTACAGCAGACTGTATAGTTCCAAGTCGAAAAACGTATTCGATCGATAGATCAGGAAAAGTCGACCCAACTTTTCAACATTTAGAATTTGCAGACATTTGAATACACTCCTGAGACATTCATACCGTTTGCTTAGCTTCAGGGATGACTCTGGCTATACAAAGGGTTGCTTTTATGTAATACTGTTCTCAACTACGCCCCCAGGTTGTACTTCATGCTCCAGTCCTTTGAGGGAATGGCTTCTGCTTCCTGTTGAATACATCAGCGCTGTTGATTCATGAAAAGGCACAACTTTTTGCCCCTTAAAGCATAAACGGTTCCGTATAAAGGTATCTATGGCTATCCCGCCTCCCTCCTCCAAAAATTAAAAAGTAAAATCCGTCTTTTCGCACAGATCCGGTCAAAGAGTAAATAACACTCTTCAAGACATAGACTCGGGCATTTCAGTATAATAACTCCCTTTTACTGTTGATTCCAGTTTCGTTACACTACTACTAATCGCCTGTTGTCGTGAAGGCCTTCAACGCTGTGAGGGACGCAGGACTTAACCCCCCCTTTTTTTACAGTACGTACTACTGTATACAGAGGTGGAGCAAGGCAAATTACATTGATGTGGGTGAAAAGTAGGAACAGGAAAGCTTTTAGCTGGACATTCGCCCTTGTTTCTCAATGTTCACTGATTGTTGTTTGTGTATACCACAATCCGTTAAAATGTCCAACTAATCCCAAAAAAGTCCAATTAATCCCATGGTTTATTTCCAGGGTTTAACAATACTTTATACTGGTCAATGGATAGGGAATCGCATGACAATGCCCCTATTTAAAACCGTCAACTCTAATTTATTCCAATTTCCCGTATACATCTGCTAATTGTCGTAAAGTATGGTATTTGCTGGACCTTATTTTGATATATTGTGGGGGTGATTGGTGGTATGACCCATGATGTCGGAGTAACAAACAAAAACAGTAAAATAGTAAAGTAAGTAAAGTATTCGGAGTAACAAACAAAAACAGTAAAATATACATCAGATTACCGGGTTTTTTGCAGACCGTAAGAACAAGGGAGAAAATGTGAGTACGGTTACAGTTTGTTAGCGCCTGTAAAATTGCGATTACAACTCTGGTATGAGAAGTCGTCGATATCGATGCCATCCCCTTTCACGCAAAACACTAACTCGAGATCGATGGTTGAAAATATTATTTCATTGCTTAATGGCCTCTTTTTCTCACTAAAAAACACTTTCATCATACATCAAAAGAGTTAGAATCTCCTGTGCTTCTATTTTTCTCTACACACGCGATGATTTTTGGTGATTCGTTTAAAGTGTCTTTTCAAAAAGTGTTATATTCGTCAAGGAAACCACTTTTACAAATTTCGAAAAAATTTAAATAAAAAATCCAGATCTGTATATCGTAAACGTTTCTTGAATTAAGTTTATTCATGGATTTTCATAATTCAAACCTGTTACCAAGGCAACCTTTGAAATCAATAGGGCTTTTGCTCGTAATCTGATGTTGTTAAAATGAACTCTGGTTATGGGCCCATTTCAGAAGCTATCTGCATTTGAGAACTAAAATGTCTTCTGTTTTCTGCGTTCCTGACCTGCCAATGTGTTCTAGATCTATCAGGGGTCGGAGGGGTGTCCCATCACCATTTGTAACACAGAAAAGTATTGAAGTTATTGTTTAATCGTGGCGAAGGAAAAACCGTTAGTAAGAACTCCTTTAGTTTACCCAAGGACACTCTTACTTTTATGCGGAAGAAAAGTGTGACGTCACGATTTTGAAAATGTTTGAGTTATGGAAAAGAACCTCAATTTTCTGGTTGCCCTATTAGTAAGAACGTCAATGGCCAAAACTTGAGAGTGTTGCCCTTTCCCAATATCGAGATACCAGCTTTCGAAGTTTTAAATCGCTCTAACAAAACCTTAGT
Source organism: Carybdea cf. marsupialis auct. non (Linnaeus, 1758) (assembly GCA_010016065.2). Lineage (NCBI taxonomy): Eukaryota > Metazoa > Cnidaria > Cubozoa > Carybdeida > Carybdeidae > Carybdea > Carybdea cf. marsupialis auct. non (Linnaeus, 1758). The sequence goes on from JAAAKL020008910.1 coordinate 7,135, forward strand.
CTTTGATGCTGGATCCTAACTTGAGGATCCAAGGAATTTTAACAGAGTTTTGACCAGAGGCTTTTGAAATTCAAACGCCTCTACTTTAAACACTACATACACTACAGGTCTTCCATTTCGGGAAACAGCCTATTCCAAGGTTGCCTTTAGATATCTGGAGTCAAATCGTACCATTTCCAAAATTTCTATTTGTGACGTCATCACTTTCCCTCCGCATTGCACTTTGCAGGGATGTGCCATGTTGTAGTAAACTCACCTAATCGATTTCACCTGCTTTAAATATTTCCGACACAATGATATTTCCTTGCATAATCTCTTAATATCGTCACCTTCCAGGTTGGGGAGACTGACGGCCTGCGCGCGAAAGAGGTAGAGAGGTCATGATGAATCGGCCTTAATCACAAATGAAGAATAAAATAAATACATTTTTTCACGACAAGCTTTATGTGCGACATGAGACGGAAAATATGTCATATCATACGCATGAAAATTAATATCACTAACTGGGGCACTGAAGAGGCACCAGAAAGTCAACCGTTGACGCAGATTGAAAGAAAAGCTACTTATTCTTTCTGTCCATCCTCTCGAGGGCAACAGACAAATTGTGAACCCCGAGAACCCATTTATTAGAGACGAACAGCGAGTGTTACATGTAGTTTTCACACCATTCCACTACATCTTGCCTGACTGTTTTTACTGTTTTCAAGAGAATAATATTTTGAAACTCAAGAGCAATGATATGATATATTGACTTGGGGCCTCGAGAGATGAAGACAATTTCTGTTTTTAGGTTACAGTGTCCAGCAGCAGAACAAACATTTCTGCTGTTGTAGCTGTACTGTACTGTACAATGCGACTGTACTGTTTCTGTAATACTTAAGTACTGAGAGCGCTTCACACCCGATTTAATCCCAACTCGCCACATCCTCATATACGCACACACGCGCGCGCGTAAAGACACACCCGGCACAGTAGTTACATCTGAACAATTGGTCATGCACGGGCTATATCAGGTTAAAGGGGAAAAGAGTATTTTGTGCTAGTAGAGACAAAGCTCTTAGCACTTCAATTAAATATAGATTGATGGATCAATGATTACCTGTACTTCTCCTGCTTTCTGTATCAATAGTTGTTTTTCTATTTCCGTTTTGTTTACTTCATCTTGAAAGCAATGGTATCTAGGTGTGTATAATTGAAACATGGTATTGTCATACGTGAATGTACATTGCAATCGATCAAAATAATCTAAAAGAACATAATACTGTAAAAACAAAATAAACTATTCAAAACCTTACACATATCTTCACGTAGTTTCCAAAAATGTTTTCGATAAGCCAATATACTTCCATCTTCGTCATTGTTTGTTTCCCCTTGTAAGTGTCTAGCCAATCACAAAGTCCATTTCGGTTGGCAAGTTTTATCGAGAAAAAAGGATAAGTTTGAAAAGATACTGTCTCTAATATCTTTTCAAAACGTGAAAATCATTTCACGTATTAACTCTCGGTAAAATTTTATGTATTTAGAGTTAAAGTAGGTATGTTTCGAGCAAGAAGACGAACGCTAATTTTGTAATCTTAGAAGAAATAGGTATATGCTCATGCCTGTTCTCATACCTTTGCTTACAGATTCATTATATTAAAAGGGGCTCTTTAATTCACATACTGTGGCTCGACTGTCTGTTTTTCAGAGTAAGGGCGACTACTAGGAATTTGAGAACGTACGATAGTATTAAAGCAAATACGCTTTGGTGGAAGAGAAAAGGGTAATTGGTCTGCATTTACTGTTGATTCTCCAGTTTCGAATGTCTTGCTTACGCAAAACGTGTGCTCAAGTATTAGAAAAGCTTGCCAAAAATAGAAGTATTGGTGGTTGATAAGGTAACCCTTATTAATAATTGATGAAACCGAAGACAACATAGATACGAAAAAGGCCTAATCATTTCACCTTACTATAGTTTTTGTCATAGGGGTCATTTGGTTAACGTCACGACTGCGGTAATCCCCACTCCTCTTGTGTATGCAATATTGAGCCTCCTAAGAGCACCATTTCTCCCAAACGTTCTTACCATACGTTAGACTAGCAAAATCTTTAAAATAATTAAGTTGTGAAACGGCAGTTGTATGCATGTTCTCATTAGATTAAGGCCGTAAGAACAAAGTTATAAAGCAACTCTTATGTTATAAGTTTTCCTGTTTTCTTTGAAGTGGATCAAGAAATTCTTAACTCATTCTCGGGTACCACTTAACATGCGCGTTGCAGACGCTATTCTCGGAAAACAGTGGTGCTATACGGATTCATTTAAAAAACTCCAACTTTAAACGTACACATTCTCTTCGAATGGGAGAGCAGTTTGCACTTCCATTCACGATTAAGTGCCTAGGAGATTCCAAAGTAAGATCACCTCAACCATGCTTTTCTTCAAATATGGTGCGGCAACCAAAAGCAAGAAATCATTTCACTATAAAAGTAAACAGTCTATAGTGTTTGAGGAGGGCTTCAAGACGTCGCGTAGATCTCACTAAAGGAGTAAAGAAATCTAAGAAGCTACTGAAAATACTTGTCACACAACGATGTAAATAGTAGGAGGGATTTACGGGATTAATGAATGGGGGAAGCGCCAAAGTGCGGTATTTCTGGATATATTTGTAAGGAAATGTTTAAGTATTAGTAGTATATCAATATAGCAAACCTTCCTCCAGATTGCGAAGCCACGAGACGTAAGAAGTTATTCGCCGAACTATGAAATATAAAGTAATGATAACCAGTCATAGTCAAGGATTAAACTGATGGATACGTTGAATACAAAGTCAAAGGAAGACCTAGAAATGGTACAAAGAAAATCTGGGCAGGGTAAGCAGCTATTACTAAATTATTATTTATTTTATAGCATACTCGATTTCGAGCGTAGCCTATTGCCCAGACAGAGAGAGAGCAATGCCCTGGGAGAGAGTACATTTACTAGGGTGGTCGCCCGTTGCCTTCCCCTGAATTACTTAAATACAGAGCTAAAATGTCTACATGTAGTTGTTACATGACGTTTGACGGAAATGACGCCAGCGTTTCTTAAGATGTTAGTAACGTTCCGGCGGAAAGAGATCACGTTCATAGCAGGGAAAAGAATCTTTGACCTGAATCGCATTTCATCGTTAGACATTAGAAGAATACATTCAGGGATTTCAGGTTTCCTAGAGTTTGACAAAATGCAAGGACTGACTCCGTTCCCATTCATACCCATTCAATTGTTCCTGGAGGTAGTAATTGGGTGCAACCGTTCCCTTTCTAAAAAGACTGCATACAGTAGGAAATTGATACAAATAATACATTAAATAAATAAGTTATTAAAATATGGCAGAGATCTAACCCTCTAAAGCCGAAAACCTTGGGCTTTTAGTTAGTTACTCCAACGTACTCATTAACGTAATATCTTCAATATCTCCTCACACCAAGGCGCAAACGGACACTTACCTGTCAGTGCAATTGAAGGATATTGTATGAATTTTTGCTTTTTTAGTTACGTTCATGGAGGCCGCTTCTCTTAAGACTGACGTCGTACTTTGATCCTAGGATAAGAAAAGATACATACAAAATGTCACAAATTCTGATGTAACTATTTCTATTACGGATGCAGTCATTATCATCTAAATATGATCCTGCGCATAAACGAAAACGATATCAGTGGAACGACGCTATATATGTTTAACCAACAGAGGCTATGTAATGGCACTACCACAAGTTTTGTAAATTGCACTCGGCCAATCACAAAGGCGGGAGCAGAACAACAGGCCGACCATACCGATTCTCATCTACTATTATACCGTATATTACGTTAAAGAGCAACTTACATTAACTTGATACTCTACTCTGTTTGGCATTTAAATATCTCTTCATCAGTAATATGACGACAAATAAAATTTTGTAAAGTCTGGATTGTGTCTTGCTGTGCAAAATCTAACAACTAGGAGAGCTGATATCTCGCGCATATAAAATATAGCTTAACTGTATTAAAATTGGAACATGTTTTTGCTATCTCAGAGTTTATCTGGGTGACAAATTATATGACAAAAGACTATTACCAACAACAGAAACACTTGCAAGCACAAGTTGATAGCATGCTATTCTTACCGGCTTTCCGTCCGTAAGTAAATAAATACCCTCAACATCCTCGTACTCTAACGCGACCTGCAGTAAACAAGTAGAATGAAAGAATGCGGGTTTTCACAATAAACATTATCAGTCATTTTATCATTTTATCATGCTATAATAAAATTGGTAAGTAACAGGGGCGTTTGTAACACTGGCGACCGAATGTAACAAGCTAGGTAGGCGACACGGCAAAAAAGGGTACTTACAACGATCAAAGACGAGCTACTCATACAACTCAATGGGATCACCGGCCAGCATCATCTTAAATTTCTTTCTGTTAATAATACAATGGACATGTAACAGTATCCTCAAATAGATGTGCTATAACTTGAGTTTTAATTCACTAGGTTCCATGATAACACGGATAACGCTACCATCGTTAAGAACCATGCATAGTATGATAATCATGTTGATAATGATGATGATGGTTGTAATGACAATGGTAGTTATGTTACCTATAGTGATGATGATGGTGGTGGCGATAATTATGATAATGATGATGACTATGGTAATAATAAAAACGATGATGACGATGATAATGATTATGATAATAATAACGGTGATGATGATAATGACAATCAGGAGTGGATTGTAGGTCCTCTTAGCGTATTGCTTAAAGTAGCCATATTATAATGGGCTCCGTTGAATCACATCTCATAACTGCACACAGAGATTATTCATGACTACACTAAATCTGATGAGTCTACTGCAGAAATGAAAGCCAAAGGCAAATCCCTTTAAGTGTAAGAGGTAACAAAAATCATTCACTTATTTTGCCTTGTGGCGATACTACCACACTCCGTTATGTGTTTTGATGTTTCTACATGTCTAGTACTCTGTTCTTGTTACTGGCAACATATTCAAATGATAAATACACTACGTAATTAGAGGCCAACCTCTGATGAAAGTCGTTGAAGATTGGCAAATGGAAATTTGGTCAATGGCTACTATATTCTAATGAAAATCCCAGTTTAAACTTTGTAGATGTACACTGCAAACCTAACGAAGCTGGGAATATTCTTATGGATAACAAATCAGAGTATATCATTATTGATACGGCCTATTCTCACAAAGTTAGTGCGGCATCGTGTACAGCATAACATTTAGAACAAGGCATCATCATTTCGGCACCAGAACGAAACGGATTTACGAAGCATGGGTAGAGGATAGACTGTAGACTCTTAACATATATAAATAGACGATTTTGACCTCTGTGAGCTGTGTGCTACTGGAAATGCCAAGCTTTTGCCTTGTCTAATGGCTGCGACATGTCAGGTTGAAAGTATACGTACTTGATCATATTCCTGGAAAGGTGTCTTGACTCATCAATTGTCGCTCAGTTGGCAATGGAGGTCCATAATGTGTAGGTTTTTATCAATAACAGTAGCAGTTTTGCCTGAGTTCACTTCTTGAAACGTGAAGTATTTCAATAATTGAAGAGGTTAATTACAGAAATAAAAATCACAGCAGGCCAAAATGTGAAACCAATTTAAACTGATCAGGAGAGGCACTTTTTCAAAAAATTGCTTTTTAAGTTGTGATTTGGGACGGTACGTGTTATGACACATTGGACCAATGTATCGAATGGATTTTGGGGAGACACAATACTTTATGCATATGTTCATAAAAGTAGCCTTACCAGTATGAGCAAGAAATTTAGACCATTATAAACCTTGGTTTGGAACGATCTGGACAGAAAGATATTTGCGTGGGATTGGACGTGATACGTATGCACTCAATAAAGATTGACAAATAAAAAGTGAATGGGTGTATTTCTAGAGTACTGTAACGTACGCTACGAACTATCGAGGGCTTGACGAGTACTGAATACTTGAGGCAGACATGAGTGACGTGCTAGTAACCTTTCCTAATCTAATAACAGCTCTAATGATAATAAGACATAAGGCGTATGATGATTATCAACTTTGATGTAAATAATTGATATTAATCACTATCATTTGTACGATGAGACTGTAGATGGCTGGCGTAGTCGATTGTTTTCATTGTACTCCGTAGTCGTAGTTCACACACCATGTTGATTTCGTGGAGTCATAGAATGAACACCACAGGGACCGGCCATCAGATACTTGGCCCATTCGCAAAGAAGACAATATGACAATGGTAACTTAGCAACCATAAACGTCAGAGTTGGAGGATGAGTAAGAACTTAGAATTAAGGTGTGTTAGAATAGAACCATGAGGAAAATCGAAGGATTGCTTACTAAAGAAAATGGAAGATGTCGATTTGGATACTCTTCATTAGATCTATTTTCTAGATTGGGATTTTGTACGTGAATTCTTAGCGCAAGACCAGGGGGGTTCACTACAGCACGATGAAAGTTTTAGGGATACCTTTCATGTACAGTAAAGCGAGATGGAGTTCCTCGCAGACATGCTTTCTTAAATGAGGATGCAGTAGTTAATATTTAAAGATTCGAAATCTTGGCGTTATGAGTCCCACCTTCACTGTCAGTATTGGTTACAGTTCACATTCAAGTCTTCTTTCGAGATTCATGTTTAATTATTACACTAAAATTGCACTAAGTATAAACGCTCCTTACTTGCAGTGCTTCCAGTGTATTTGTACCACCGTATGCTTCAAACTTTGATATCCACGAAATTGCCTCTTCACAGTTTTGGTCAGATGGTTTCACTACTTTCGATTTCCAGGAATCCACGGTAGATGAAAATCTCATAACTGAAAACCTTTGGAGTAGAACAATAAAATAACAGCTATCAGACAATATGTTTTAATATTCATATTATAGTAAATTTAAATGGTTCTGGTGATAAATGTTATTATTTAAAAAATAGAAAGGAGGAGGATTTATTAAGAAACTTTTTTTAAAACGTATAACAATAAAATATATGTAAAATGCACGAAAACTGCGCTTTACATGCAATGCATCCTCATCAAAGGATCAATGCCCCAAACAAAAGAATTTGGTGGAGAGATCAAGAAAGGCCAAGAAGTTCTCTGTCCGAAGATTATAGCTTACTTTGCCAAGAAAACTATTTTAAGCTAAGGGTGACTCCTATTTCAAATTTATAAAACTCTCTAAATGCTTTTGTTCATACAACCTAGAGCTTTGCTACTACGTACACAAAATTCTCTGATAATTAGAAACACTATCCGCTTGCGACATTGCCTCATCTACCTTCAAATATTTGGCATCACACAATAATCGTACGACAACACATGAAGATATAGAAACCTAACAGCCAATCAATGAGCTACAAAGGCTGAAACGGATTGTTTGCCTTTCACGGAGCAAAACAATGTTCATATACGTTACTTCGTACCTTATGCTGTGCTTCTGAACCTGTTCTCTTATCAATTGGTATAATTCCTCCTTTAAAGAATCCAAATGCATTACCATTGACCCAGATGTATCAACGATAATGACTACACTCTTCTCTACAACAGTGCCAAACACTCTTCTACTTCCTAAAAAGGGAACAACGAGGGAAATTATTACGATCGAAGGCAGTGTCCTAACAGCAAACGCAAGCAAAATCAAAAAGGAACCCATTTCCATTACTGTAAAACTTGTAAACTTGTCTCATATCGATTAGTATGTACAAATGGTCTTTTCTTGTAAACTATACGAGTATTGTCTACAGAACGGAAAACACCCAGTCTCAAGTACTTTCCTTTGCACAGTTACTTAATATAAGTTGACGTATACAATCATGACTAATACTATCTCAAAAAAAATGATACACACAGTAGTGGCATAGTGGTAAAGTGTCAGCCTCGCACTCCGAGGGTTGTGTGTTCGAAGCGACTCTTAGCTTCCCTGCCACGATTCCGCAGGCACAGTGCTCTCTCATCTACTCTTGCGAAGTGGGAAACTATCTTTCGAGAGATACGACAGCGAGGGGACTGCAATCATAAATAGCAAGCATAAATAGATGGTCATCCGAAGGGTAAAAGTAATTCCTATTAGTTGCCTCGCACATGAACAGGGTGAAAAAATTTCTGTTAAAAAAAACCTCAAAACCCAGCTAAAATTACTCAACGGTGGCTAACTGCAATTGAAATGTAAATTACTCGACTGTAATGTTCATTAAACTGAAGGTATTATAAAATTTTGTATAGATTAGAATTTCCCAATGCTAGGGTAGTTGGAAAGTATCATTGTACATTTCTCGATAGGGTCAATAATACCTCCCGTCACTGTCAAAGGTCAGTGTTTACTACAGTGTCAAAAGATTCTGTGATCGACAAAATAT
>JAAAKL020008911.1:0-15512 GCA_010016065.2 Carybdea cf. marsupialis auct. non (Linnaeus, 1758)
CAGCCTACTTGCCCCCCCCCCCAATCTGCTTTACCTTCCCCCGCCGCTGTGTGGTCACTACACCTACGAGCTGTCGCTATCTCAGATGCAATATAATAATAGATTACGACTTTAGAGCGCGATGCAGATGCATAATACCAAATCTTAAAATTTTTCATTGGTGAGCGAAGTATGATTTGCAGACGTCGCTTCTCCCAGAACATATTTTGATCAAATACGCAATGTGACTTAGTAAAGGGCGTAGTTTCTGATGTGCTGTTAACGCTTAAAGTCCTGTTTTCTCTTCATTCATTTTAAATCTGCTTCGCTACATCTGGATGCCTATCAGCTTTACCCGTGCGTTAATACCCGCAAGTGAGGGTTCAGGCGCAGCTGCTGTTGACGTATAAGCAACTTAATCTCTATGTTGTCAGCAAACAGGTTGAAATCGAGTCCATTGCGTCGAATAAAATTGCCAATGGGTGAAGATGAAAGATAAGGGATTGGTCTTAGTATAAAGCCCTGTTAAACGCCCCTATGCAAACTGAACACAATCACGACAAACTGCTGTCTATACTTGAGGTACGGAGGCACCCATGCCATTAACTTTCTACTTTAAATGGTGTCACGTCTCTGCCGTGGGGTATTGCGGTATCGAAGGCTACACGTGTGTCAAGGGGTAAGAGTGCAACATATCTCTGGCTGTCCCCATGGAACTTTACAACTAAATTTGAGACACCAATGGTCACGCTGACCATCCTTAAATCGGCAGCATGTACGCGGACCCTATATAGTGTTTGGAGTAGTCTGGTGAGCAAATGTGACAATATTACTCCCAGACTCTTTTCTTCTCCTCCTCCTCCTTTGCCTTGTGGCGGGTGTTGTAGCCTTGTCTTCAGCGTACTGAAACACGCGCTAAGTTTGCAATCCTCGAGCCTGTAGATACCTATCTATAACGTCTCTTCATTTTGTCCTTTGCCTCTTTCCCGTCGCCTTTTTCTTAAGACCATCATCATCGCTGTCTTATTCTCAGGGTTCTTGTACTCGACCCCTTGTAAAATCTCAACCACCTACAGTACCCCACTCAGCTTCTTCCATCTCTCCTATGCCACCGGTATTTTCTGTTTTATTTTAGTTTGTCGTCAAGGCAAACGAATCTATAAAGAACTCACCTGCACTACAACGCGTGCTCACTTGTTCGACATTTTAAAAAAAATACACGACTTAGCTTTCAAAGGCGTGCTTGTGTCTCTTGCGTACAATGGAGCATGAGAACTAACATTAACATCAGTGGATGTGTATTTAGCAATACGGTTTTATAATACAACACTTTCACCCTACACTTCACATCTATTTCAGTTCCTCCTTTTTCTGTTACTTTCGCTCATGAATTTTTGGATGGTTCAGCTTGCTTTGGTTTTTTATTGCGGATGCCTGACAAATGTACTCTTTCACCGCTCACATTTACATCTCACCCTGATTTGGATTTTCCTAACACCTTTTACACGTTCTCTCTCCGTGTTTCCCTATCATTCCCACAACATTTTTAATTCCTGCTCTGCTCTTCACATCGTGGCTACGTCCTTTGTACACCAGAGTCCTCAGACATTATCAATGAACGGTCTATTCTAAAGTCGAAACAACGACTCAACAAATAATGCGGGTTATTACTAATTTTCCTCGTATTAACACCTTTTTCGGGGTTTTTACATCTCTCGCATTTCCTCCTAAATTGTTTCAAAGTTTCTTTTTGTAGATTTGCTGATTAGCTGGCGATTCATCGTCCCTAGGGAAGTTTACATAGATTATAGAATTGCTTAATAGATTTAAACAACAGAAACAAAGATGGCGGGCCACGATGCAAGAAAATTCTGTATTTTATGTTACATGAATATCATTTATAGAAGACTACTTTAAACATTATATACACCATAGGTCTGGTATCTTAGGAAGCAGCCTATTCCAGAATTCCCTTTAGATATCTGGAGTCGAATGGTGCTATTTCCAAGTCTTTTGATTTATGACGTCATCACTTTCCCTCAGCATTTCTCACGACAGACATTCTGTACACGAGCAGTGCATGTATAGGCACGCTATAAATATTCGAGCTTAAAGTTTACGTTTGAGTCAAGTAGGCGACTTAATCTGGTCCTTACAATGCTTGCTGACAGAAAACACAGTACGTCATAATGGCAGACTAATAAGCAATCTTCGTCTTCGACAATTGAAGCACACAACATCATAGTGACCATTCCTGTAACTTTTTGACAACAAACGCAACAAACAAACACAACGTTGTGAGTAAATAAGCATGTACTTCAGGTTTTGGGTCACAGATTATGGGTCAGCTATAGTCGTATATATGAAACGTCTTGCAAATACCTGCTTGGAAATTATGCACTACGTCATCAGTACAAGCTAACAAGCATTGATTTGTTCTCTTGCAAATTAAAACATACAACATTTTTCATCTATTTCATTAACTTTTTGACACCAAACGCAACAAACAAAAATAATTGTACGTAAATAATAATTGAATGATTGTTTTTAGGTTACAGGTGGTCAATCAGCCTTCATGGTTTCTTTGAAATATCTTGCATATGATTGCGCAAATATCGTGTACTACGTCATCAACGCCAGCTATTAAGCATAAATTTCTCATCTTACAATTGTAACATACAACATTTTTTCATCTTTCCACAAAACCTTTGACATGAAATTCAATAAGCAACCATATGTGGCTGTACTTGCAAATACAATGAATGTTCTGTTGTCATAAATTGACAGGTCAACCTTCATGGTATATTGACAGGGCTTGCAAATGCTTGTTTGCAAAATCCACTGCCTCATTACGTCATCTGCACAAATTAGTAAGCATTGATTCTGTGACATACAATTGTAGCACACAACATTTTTAAAAATCCATTTCAATGAAATTTTACGAGTTATCAAACATTTTCTAGTCAATATCTCTGGATTTTTGGTACCGTACAAAATCTGTTGTCACCAGTACGCGTAAGCATGCATACAATAAGTGTTGAAAGGCTTTCGTAGGCTAGTAAATCTTCGAGGTATCTCATGACAGCTTGTTAGGGATACTTTCTTGCGTATACTTGGGTAGAAATGTTGGGGTAGGTACGTAAGTAGATCTGATCCCAAGACTGCAGGGTACTTCTACTCCAAACAGTCAGATGGCAAACAGGATCGCTGGTATTGTAAACGGATAGATCCACCTCCTAATTTTATTTAAAATATTAAACATATTTTGTATAATAGAATGCTTTAATTTGTTCCAAAATCTATTTTCGTGGGAGTAGCTCAACTCACTATGACGTTCCAGATATCACTGATAAAGTACAAATCGATGATGAATCAACATTTACCTTCCTACACTTTTTTATGCACCTATTGTCTTAGACCACTTCAATACCAGTACCTCTCTTGATCAACTCATTATGATCCTCTAGGAATAACGACCAAGCAGTTTTCATCATTTCATGAAAACAGTGTCCAAACATCGCAAATCAGCCTCGATTATCTAAAAAACTTTAAACTTCCTGTGGTGTACAGCAGGGATCTATCTTCTGTCCTATACATTTTTCTGCTATTCATAAATCATGTTTATCATTGTAGCATAAAGTTTAGATTGTATTTGTTTGCTAAAACGCAAATCTGCTGCGTGCTGACAAAATATTCAGTCTCCGGACGCTAATCAATATGGACAACTACAAGGCACTGTTCTCTCTTGGTACAGACGTAAACTGTATAATCGAATCCTGACTTGATTTTTATGTTCCAAATGAATAAGTGAGTATTTGACATACAAAATATCAAGTTTTGTTGCAGGGACAAAAAGGAGAATAAAGGGAAGTCGTTTTTTTTAAATTTCAAAACTTTTACTGCAAGTCCTTGTGTATATAGTAATATTTCCAATAGACCTGGTGAAGCCAGTAATGGACGAAACGTCGTCTGAGATATAGTTTCCACTTTAGTGAAAAGTAGTCACAGAAAGTCAAAGGAAGGAAGGCCCTCAAAGCGTTGGTCTGACCTACTAAGATGGAACTCTAAGCTGCTGATACTGACAGCTGAAAGAATATGTCAAGACAGAGAGAAGTGGCGGGATTGCATCAAGAAGAATGTAGCGAGCCTCTCTGGAGTACGCAATTAAGTCAAAGTAAGTCAATATGACCACAAGCTTGCATATTGCCCACTGAGGAACAAGGTAGAAAAGACTGATGCTTCCTTTTTGAGCTACTTTTTGACCCCCCCAGTTTGACATTGACGGTAATTTACCTGACCCAAGACCTAAACACACCCCGAAGTCTGCCACACATGACATTGGTTCAGAAGCATATCACTCCCACCTAGTGTCAGACACCAATTACTTAACCCAACACTGCGTGGAATTAGGATAGATAACGTAGAAATATTTTGATCTGCCCAGCACGGAATTGGCCATTTTTTCATTCGATTAGATAAGTGTAAAGTTGCCGTGAATGTGTGATAAGCAATTGAATCTTCTCACTGGAACTGGTTTATCTACACCAGCAGCTTCCAGCCAACTGTTGTATGAATTGAAAGCAACAGTCTATTATTTTTTTTAAATGATATGGAGTGATTGCACCCCATCAGCATCCCTTGCCCTTCAAGTGTCCGCCGCTCGTCGGAATTCAATTCCTTGTCGTCCCCTCAGTTATTGTAGCAAGATTTTAATCGCTCTCAACTGCAGGCATCACCAACGTGTGCATCCCTCCTGTAAACAATTTCAAGATTATTCTCTAAATGGCTAGATTAATAAGCGAATAAGACAGGGACATGTGTCCCTTAGTTAACTGCTTCAATTTTAATGGGGAACGTGAACGCAAACCTATTACGTCTGAACATGTTAAACACTGCGGCTGGCAAGCTCTGCCCAAAAATGAGCACGCCAAAGATAAAGGTTGCTTTCTCTACCAAGTCCTGTCTTGCAGATCAATGGTAAAGTCTTGGAGAAAATAACAATTTTGGTTTACCTGGGATTAACAATATCTGCCTACTCAATAAATGCATCTGCAGAGGTAACATTTGGAAGTTGCGAAGCTTCTGTTGCTTCAGTGGTGTAATTGTAGGGGGGCTAGAGGGGCCGAAGCTCCCCCAATATTTACCGTGAAACTAATTTTTCTCAATACCATGGTCGCAGTTATTTCTACAATAAAAGACCGTTTCGATCAGCTCGACTACCAGGTTTACTTAAACCTGGAGAAAGTACTTTAAAGCGGAGCAGTCGATGAGAATTGTGATTATGTTATGAATTTGTTGAGAAGGTAATACGAGAATGAGTTCGACTTCACTCCGCTACAAGTTCACCTACAGAGTTTGTCGTGCTCCTTTGAAGATAATTCTTCAGATATTAGTCTGATATAAGTTGTGCAGCTCAGGAGAGGTCAGTGTTTACTTTTAGATCACGTCATTACGTTAGCACAATACTGCTTCGTAATGCCAGCTAGCAATGTTACAAGTAAACGTGCTTTTAGTGCAATGAAACGAATAAACGTTACTTGCGTAACACAATGAACCAGAACTGGCTTAACCATACCATGTCTATCAACGTGCATTCAGTCAGTGTTGAATACTCCATCGAAGGACATCAACATCCGGCTCTACGTAAGTTTTGGAGACCAGCCTCTCTGCGCCATTCGACGTGACCATGCAGGGACTGTAATCCGGCCCGTCATGCTGTCCACAACCATAAAAAGTTGCAAAATGTTATTGAGAAGAGAGTATTTGAATTGATAAGTTTGAATAGATACTAGAGAAATAGAAAAGTATGTCCTCAACGGGACACAACCCGTAAAAAAACACCGGAAAATACATGTGACTATCTGAACCTTTTTGAATGTGCATAGAGATTAGGTCTGCGAATAAGATAAAATGGTAAAATTGACAAAGTTTAACACTTCGTTAAATTTTGGGTTGTCTTTGTAATAAGTTTCCGGGAATAGGGTGCTTTCAGGCTAGCGATTTTAGCCTCGATCTGGCTGCACCCTCGCAAAAGCACGTCATCTGAAGTTTTTATGGGAGGCTAAAAGTTCAGATAAACAGTGACAACGGCTGACACAGTCGAATTCTCAGTTACTGTTGAAGAACTTAGTAAATTTATAATACAACGTGGAGTTTCGTACACAGGATATCCGACCTCAAAACTCATACAGTTATGTGACTCACTGAAGTTCTCTAAAGAAGCAGAGGAACTGACTGTGAAGAAATCAACCCTACCTTTCGTTTGTAGCCTCTCTATCAAACGAAGTCAAAACGAGGACTCTTCTAACTCACTGGAGGGAAGAACAGTATTGGAGGGAAATGCAACAAACAATAGCATGATGTTCTTTAGATCCTCCCTGTAATGGATAAAGTGAGCAATGTTTGTACTTGCAAATAACAAATTTTTTAATCGTTTCCAAACTGTGCGCAGATTCTTGATAAATGTTGTTTACCCCTCAAACACCCCAGTTTGAGACAGCTGAAGATACCCTACTTTTTAGTGTATCATGATTTACCTTATCGGCAGCGAAAAAGATTCAAGATTTGATAGTTTTGTAGTTTCTTACAGAGATCAGATGAACGAGAAATACGATTCTCTATCATTCAACTAAATGCCAATCAGATAAAATTGGCATACGTAACGCTTTTAGTAAGTACATGTTTTGACAAGGACAGAGATGCTAACGGTAGTTGAGAGAGCGAGCCAATCATTGGATTTGGTTCAAGTTTGACGACTAGAAGTGTCTAGAGAAGCAAGGGCTTTTCGAGTTGATATGTTTATAGCTAGCCAGTCCAGAGACTGGGGCCTCGCATCAGGGGAGGGCAGGCTGGTGCGCCAAAACGTTTTTGAGAGGACAACCTGGCAGCTCCTTATAATGTCTGCCCTCTGGTACGCGAGGCTCCCTGTCTAGCTGCATTATGAGCTCTTTTCAACCACAGTTTTAATAAAAGATGATAGTCTGCATAATCATTACGTTCGGATAATGAAAGTTTGGACAAACGAGGTTTGGATAAAAGAGTGTATACTATACATGGATATCAAGAACTTGAAACCAAAATTGGGAGTTGAGACCCTATTTGAATGGACTTTCAAGATTCAGCGGTCTCAAATTTTGGAGCACTGAAGGAAAACTTGTGGGATAGGAAAGATATATGGAATTTCACAATGGTCAGACTAGTAACTCATTGATGGTTGCAATTGCTCTTTCGTCATTAGAAACCTGCACTCTTAAGCTTGAAGACACACAAGAATTCTGTCATTATTTGAAATGACTACCACGAAGCTCTACTTTGAAAGGCATGGGAAGATGGATGAAGCAGATATCAGGTGGCACTTTAGTGCGAAAAGAGATGTTTTTGATATCTTTCGGAAAAATCGATTCAATTGGTTTTGTCACGTTGTAAGAACAGGAGAAGATTGCTTAGGGCATCAAGCACTTAAGTTTTATTTAATGCAAAACAATCTCTAGGAAGTCTCCCCTACAAATTGGATGAACTAATCCCGACAGAAAATCCTAATATCTGAATATCATGCATCAGGTTATTCTTGGGTGGAAGGATATCATGTAGACGGGTTTGAGTCAATGGAAGTGGAAATGACAAGATTTCCCAAAATGTGCGACATAAGACCGTTAGGTAACGACCACATGCCTGACTCGCGAAGAATATAAGGTTGGGTTTCTGGTTCCCATGGTGCCACAACTTTTATCACTGAGCAGGCTTTGGTCTGGATCTTGGCCTGTAAGAAACATGGGCGATAGTAACAACCACGTAACGCCAGGAAAATATCAGGGGCCGATACGAAAATGGTCAAGTACAAATTTTTGGCTGAGAAGTTGAACAGCAGAAACTAAGAAAGCAGAGAAAGTCAAAATGATTGGACGGGCCTGGTCCCAAGTGGTTATGTCTACGAATGACATATGGTAGGTCACACCCATTGGACGCTGAGCGCTTTTCATCTAAGGGTCAGAGGTTACCAGGGAAATGTTTTCATGGTTAAGGAATGTTTTAGGATGACAGGGTGCATAGCATCTTGTAGGGGCATAATCACGAGAGAAAGGAAGACCTTACCTTAAACCTTAGTTCCTCCTATCCATAGTTGGACAATGGGCAGTAAACATCCTGGAAGAGGAAAGTATATTATATTATTACTGTAGCCCCCCTTTTTGTTCTGGTGGCTGGGGCAGTATTTTGTTAACAGAGCATTGGATGCTTTTTCTTGTATACATGAAGGTATGTGGCCAAAAAACTGAAAGCTACTGAGCTGAACTTGCAAGGCATCTAATGTTAAGGGAAAGTAATGACGCCGCAAATCAAAAGTTTTGGAAATAGTAAGATTGTACTCCAGATATCTAAAGGCAACACTGGAATAGACTCTTTTCCAAAATACCAGATCTGAAGTGTAGATAGGGTTTAAAGTAAAGGCGTTTGAATTTCAACAATCTCTGGTCAAAACTCTGTAATTATTCCTTGGTTCCTTGCGTTGGGAACCAACATCAAACAATAAGGTTTTTTAGAGAGATTTAAAACTTTGACAGCTGACATCTCGGTGTTCGGAAAGGGAAACACTTTAAATATTTTCTATTGAAGTTCTCACTTAAAGGGCAACGTGAAAATTGAGTATTTTCCCCACGATTCAAACATTTTCAAAATCGTGACGTCACACTTCCCTTCCGCATCCACAGCAACATCTAAATAACGTAGAATCTATTTTCTATTTTAAATCATAGCAGAAGTATCTCAATCAGGTTTTAAATGAAGCTGATTAAACTAATCTATCTTTGTAACGTCAAAAACTCATTAGCAGGAGATCCCTCACTCTGTACACTCAAAACCTCGTAGTATGGTACAAGAAAACAGAATCATTGGAAACATGTGACCTCCAAGCCGTTCCTATTATTCGTCCACGTACTCTATACTCCATTTTCCATTTACAGCTCCTATACCATTATGTGATTTCATTTCTTGTGCATGAAAGCTATGCCTTGGGCAAGCCCCCGACTCACTTGCAGACGCTTTGCAAACTTACTGCGTACGTCATGCTTACAGTTCGAAACAGCTTCCTGACAGAGAACAAAGAGCACACAGGGGGAAGCATCTGCTCTATTCATTTGTTTACCAACAGCGAAGAGGCCTGGGCACCAACTTGCCCCTAATCGGCAACACCATTGAATTCATTTAGTTTGAGGAGAGGAGGAGGACGAGTTGGAAAGATTTTAATTTGCTCATGTTGTCTACGAATACCGCTATTTTTTGTATCTTTTACGTTCTAGAACTAAAGCAAATCTTAACATAATGACGGGAGAGTTTCTTGTACGATTTTTAGTGGGATTTTTACTCCTGAAGGGCGAGTTTGCGACAGGCTACGAAGAAGGAACTGCCGACTACACACAGGCTTATCTAAACATATCATATAAGGATATCAGTATGAGAATGTACCATATCGGAGAATATGGAAGGTATGGCAAATATGGACCTTTTAAACCAGCTGAGGGATACCTTGTTCATATCCCAGACCAGGACTGGTGTCGTCCATTTCCCTTTAAGGGCTCCAACCAACGTTGGATTGCATTGATACCGCGTGGAAATTGTTCCTTCGAGGACAAAATTCTGGTGGCGAAACAAATTAACGCTTCAGCTGTAATTATATATAATAACCAGAAAGGCGAGGATTTTACCATGGCTTACCAAGGAACTGGGAATATCGTAGCTATTAGCATCACACAGAAATTAGGCAACATCTTAGCATCACTAGTGAACAGTAAAACTAGTGTTTTCGTTGAAGTGGCTGTTGGAACTCGATACGTCGAGAAGCAGTCTTGGCACGTTAGCAGAACCTCGGTATTATTTGTCTTGGTTTCGTTTATTCTACTGATGTGCATATCCTTAGCGTGGCTGGTTTTCTATTACGTACAAAGATTTCGGTACTTTTATGCCAGAGATAGGAAAGAAGTAAGTATACTTGAATTCTTGAGGGGGATGGCCTGGCGTAATAGTATTTAAGAGCTTGAAAGAACGCGTGTATTTCATCCGTTTTTCCCCTTGCCGGTTTATCAGTATTTTCGTGTCAGTTTCCTGGCAATTTTATTCTTACATGACGTTCATGAACGAGTTTAGTGAAAATGATTCTATTTCTTTGCGAAAAACATTGGCATGGACTGTACTTTAACCTTCTTGACGACAGCGATATTTTGGTTTGGTAAACTTTAGAAATTGGATTGGGAAAGGACTTCCTCAGCAACCAGAGTTTGTGATAAAGTTATGAAATCGTTTAGCATTACCCATCATCAATTATCTTCAGTGATTGTGTGACCATTAACGAATATGAAACTTTAAAGTCACAGAAGCCGATATGATAAGATTTCGATTATTTTTGACCAGCCTTCATTCACCCACTTCTGAAATTTTCCTGCCTTCACGCCATCGATATCTAGTCGGCCATGGCCGGAGACACAAGCGATATTCATACCCTTTCAATTCCAAGTTTATGGGCAGTTTTGTGTCAATCTACCCGCAGTTTCACAACGTATGTTAATGTTTATCACCCCTAAGCATCTAGTCCGTTCAGATTATTCCTTTATTTTCAGGAAGTTCTTGATCTGTCAATATCATGTCCTTCCATGTGTGACATAACTTGGGTACAGCCATCTTTCTGAATTTTGTCGGTATATTTGGCGTGCTTAATTGGAACAAACATGCTCATTATTTGCCGTCTTCTTCCCAGTTGTTGAGGTTGAATCCTAAATATGTTAAGTTGGGGCAAAATCAAAACGACGACTTCTCTATGCGTCGGTGGATGCGTTTTGCAGTTATGAGGATGGAGACAAGTAAACTTTCCAGTTAAATTGCTCTGGATCTTGTCAGTTATTTTTGAGTAATTTAAGTGTTGCGAGCATATAATCAAGAAAGCTATTTAAACCGTAACTATCCTACAATTGAAAACGATGTATGATCGATTGTAAACCTGGAGCCTATGGAGGGTAAGCCCACGAGGACCTAGATACCCTCGAAGTAACTGTAACATCAAATCAATAGGTAAATAAACAGAGAAACAAATACGACACACTTGACTTGTCTGGTTGAATTCGTCGCAGTTAGCACTGTGATCCTCAAGATAAAATATAAGGTGATGAAAAGAGCAGCATTTAAAACCTTGCATGTTTAGGGTATCCTTTAACTCGTAACCAGTAAGGAATGGCCCTGACATTTGATATTCTAAACTAGTAAGTAGAAGCTCAGCGTATATATACCAAGAAGCCATCTTGCCGCCATGCCGCTTTCTGTACCAGTAAAAATACCTGTAAGTTGAAAATACCTGTAATAAAATGTGACAACAGTTACTCATAAACGATTGTTATGACATCCACTCGTCAACATATTGCTGTTCCTTGTCATATTACCTCAGTTGAGCTTAACAGGATTTGTGTTTCTCTCGTTTATTCGTGATCTTTGTATTGAAGGTTAACTATTTCAGACCAAGCTAAAACATCATTTCATTGTAGTAGAACTATTGAGAGCGAGAGTGTGGCTGACTAGCATGCACAGGAAAGCTGGTTTCATGACTCACTTTTAATTGTACGCGATATTTTGTTGTGAGGGTCACTGACGTCGAATTGGTTACTTGAACTTGTTTGAAGTGATCTCAGAATAACGCATATACGTACAACGCCAAACTGAAACGAGTTATTCACGAGAGCAAATCAAGTATGCTATGCGCGTGAAAGGCAATTGGCATACAATCAGAACTTTTTGTTTTTAAAACATTGAGTGCCGTAGTGTTCAGAAGATTATTATAAATTTTGATCAATCGAGTTTTATATCTGCCGAGGAAGATGCTGTGGAAGCACCATTCTATTGTCACTGAAGCGAAATACTGCCTCGATCTTTCGTTTGAGAAAATACCCCCGTGCAATTGAGTTACTTATTGAAGGCTAAGCATTCTTTTGAAAGAAAATGACGTTGTGTGTGGAAGTCTCAGAGATATAGTTACCCAAAAAGAGTTATTTTTTGCCGTGAATAGAACATTGTTTTGTCTCAAGTTACAGATTGAGGATTACATCACACATGCAATATTTCCAGACGTCGCCTTGAGATGGAAGTCTAGTGATTTCGTCATTAAAATACACATTTCATCTCGAGTATGTGCTTTTTCCTGGCTTTTTTAGCTCATAGCGTCGGCGTTAATACAACCAGGAAATTTTTAAGGTTACTGGACAGGTTCTGGTTCTGAGCCTTCCTCCCTGGTCTGCCATGACGCAAGAGACTTTAGATTGAATTGTATTTACGAATGTCTCCTTAGTGGACGTCGTTAACGAGCTTCGCCATGGAAACTCTTATTTTGTTTCTCAAGGGATAATTGCCATGGATTTGCTACCATTTACTTGGTTCGGTCTGAATGATTAAGACACGATTTCACATGCTGCTGACAAGAAGTACAACCTTGTAATAAGAAACACTAGAAAAACTGATTTTTCGAGACGTTTGAAATTAAATAGCTGCTACCTTTGTCTCGGTGGGAGAAGTATGAGCTAAGAAACACTGATACCAATGCATCCGAATTTCTCGTTAGGAATTTACTAAATTGTTGTCACTTGGATTAACTGTTTTGAGTTCCATAAAATTAAAAATATGATTTCGAAGTATCTAATGATTTGAGAACTCTTGCTCCAATCGATTTCAGTGTACTTGTTTACATGTATGAGGAATGTAAATAACCAATCAAAGTACACATAGTTGAAGAGATACCAGGATATTTGCACTTATATACTTGCAATGCCAGTAGAAACTTAAGTACTCAGGTGCACCTAATATCTCCAAAACAAACTAATTCCTTTTACCTGTCACCTTAGCTGTATTTGACACACAAACTTATTGTTTTAGATCCAAGCTTAAATTGCACTTACACAGCTCAAATTACACGTTACAATTTTTTTCTTGCCTAACAAAAGAAGTTTGTTTACATTGGTTGTGAAGTTTGACTTTGCACCACAGCTAGGCTTCTCACAGGTATGCTCAGCAGAGTTCATGTGAATTCTTAAGAAGGATTATTTTCATTGGAGCATGTAATCCTACCACACTCTACTCCTACAGATGGAAGACTATGTCGAACCCGATGCTGTGTATTGCACCTTAGGAAATAATAACAGGCTATAGAAAGTTTAGTTTGGGTTCTTATAATGTGTGATAGATGAAGCCTACTTTTATCTGTTTTATGTTTTGTTTTCAAGTGTGTGGCATAACCAAATCCTCATTCAAATAGGGTTTTACCAAAATAAGACAAAATGGAATACTAGAATATCGTTGAGATGCTGATGCACCAGGGCGTTACAAACATAATCAATAGGGGCAGAAGGGTTCTAGTTTCTAAAGTATGTTTCAGGACTATGTCTTACACTAATGACATGTCAATTTTGTAAGGCCTGGGGACAGAGTCGACAGTTTCAGTTGTACATGGCAGAAAAGGAGATCTCTATGTTCTATAAGTGACAGTGAGGTCATGTCCTTAATGAGTGGTGTTACATAAAGAACTGAAAAGAAACTACACATAATAGCACTAGCAAATATGCTTGCAATGAGTGATTAGTTGAAGATAAAGCAAGGATATTGGTTCACATTGGTACCCAGATATTACAACAGTAAGAAACAGTTATCGTCAATGATCATAGGGGCTGAGATATTTTTATGTTGTTTATTTTGAGGTCCATTATTCCATTTTGTCACCACTTGCCCTTTCCACTATAGGCATAGTCGTAGAGTGTCAGACTCACAATCAGAGCCCAGGTCATGAGTTCAAACCTACCCTTAGATTGCCTGTCACAATCCCAAAAGGACTTCTGTCATCTGGTCTTATGAAGTGAGAAACTATGTTTCGAGAGATAGGACAGAGAGGGTACTACAAGCATGAATAGATGATAACCTGAAGGGAGAAAGTAAGCCCATTCTTAGGCCTTGAACTGGGTGAGAAAAAAATAGATATTTAGGAACTATCATATAGTCAAATATCCACTTGGGTATATTCCTTTCCAGCTTGAAGTTTATGTGATTGTGAAATATCCTCATTGAAACACATATATGTATAAATTATTTAGTTACAGGTGGATTAAAGTAAGGGGTTTTTTTAGATTAGAAGATAGTGCCACTGAAAGTAAATACATAGAAAGTAGAAAGGATGTGATTTTGTTGCCATTAGATCAAGCAGTCTGTAGGACTTACATTGATTACATAATCACAGATAGGAGACTCTCCCAATTTGTGTTGTTCACAGTTTCAGGGTGCATCCGAGAACATGATGAGTATGAATTTAAGGGTTTGTAGTGGGATAAGTACACAAAAGTTTGTTTTAAATCTTAATCCAACTAGAGATTTAGGTTTTATAGTAGCACTGCTGTAACTGCACACACATCAGCACCAAATAGTTTATTATCATATTTGTAGGGCAGGGATTTTTTTGCAAGCCAGTTCTTTCTTGTTCCAAGTTACAGACCTGCTATCCCCAAATAAAGGAAAATCTAGATACCCATGAAAAAATATCTGTAGATTCTACCAAAAAATAGTGACATTCTAGTGTATTTTGCCCACACTGTGCATTAACCTGCAAATACTATGGGGATACATGACATGAGATAGAGGTTCAATTAATGTTTAACATAGTCACTGCATAAAATTGCTAGCAGAGACCTAGGAACAAGGCAGAAATCAGCAGAAATGCAGTAAACATAAGTACAATGTAACACTTTAGAGTTCAGCTTTATTTACTAATTACTTTATCAGTTTATGTTACTAGTTTTCCATAAATTTCTCATGTTTTAAATTTACAACTGATATTTAATTTCAGAACTAGTTTCCCAAAAAACTGTGAAATCTGGAACTCTTGTCATGAGGTCGTGAGAAAAGATGAATATCATGAGAATCATTGCAGAACTGTGAGAGTTGGCAGGTCTGAAATTGTTTGATACTGAAGGAGTCAAAATTAGCATCATTCTTATTGTAGCAGATTTTCTATACCTAATAAAGGGAATTAGTTCATGTCCAGAGCAGTTTGACCAAGGAGTGACTAGCAAGGGCAGCGGAAGGGTTTAACAATCAGAAGTTGATGACATAGAAAAGGCTGCTAGGTGTTAGGTCATACTTGGAGCTAAAGCTTGACTGTATCATACCTTACTTGTCTATTTAATATAATGCTGTGTGAGAGGAAGACCGGTTAAGAACATTTTTTTATCAGTCAAGACAGATATGATACAAGATAGGTTGGATTGATCAGTAGTACCAGTCTAGATAATAGGGCTTCCATTTGGGAGTTGAGGAATAGGCTGCATTTGTGTAATTTAAGCTAGCATAAGAGAATCCAAAACGGCTGTACCAAGCTGAGCACAATTCCGGATTAAAGAATGATACATAGACTGATGGTTAAAATACTAAACATTAGACAAGAAATCAGTCTAAATGGAAAAGTAGCACTAAATTGTATAAAGTATAGCTGGTCACTTATATTTCGACCGGTCTAGCGGGCCTTC
>JAAAKL020008912.1:0-15512 GCA_010016065.2 Carybdea cf. marsupialis auct. non (Linnaeus, 1758)
AACCATAATATATGCAATTTACCATTGCCGTGTACTGGATTAAGAAGTCATAACAATAGTTGATGTATACAGCAGACAGTACACAGCAGGCAGATGCTCACATTTCATAATCAGTATGGCACTTTCCTGTTGAAGAGACGGTGATTATTCAATCTTGCGAGCTGAAATTGTGTCTTTAATCTGATGTTATGCATCACTTAGTTGATATCTGGCAATAACTACACCGGAAGCACTTGTTGTATATGTTTTTAATGATCAATAATCGGGTAAGATGGTCTTTCCTGACAATATTATGTCCTCACTCAGTCAGTTAGTCGATGATTTGCAGATGTAAACATGCTGAAGTTTGAGGAAAGGAATGCGAGCAGTTCTTGTCAAGAGAGGGATGGCTTATAGTTATACATGAAGACAATATACCGGACTCCAAATATACTGTTGTTTGTGAACACCATTTTCCACCAGGACTCAAGACTATTACTGTTTGTGGTAGAAAGAGTCCTGTCAACTCATCATCAGTATTTAAAAGAATTGAGCCAAGTTTGATCCGGACTCCACAGCTTCTTGGAAAATAACAAAAAATTGTTGTCATGAAGTAGAAGTACTCTGCTAGACAAGATAGACTTGTTCTTGCTACAGGATATGGTAGCATCTTTTGAGACCTTGTGTGAGCATGTAATCAGTAAGGAATTAAAGCTTTGTAGGAATTTACCGCTTGTATTGTATGCAATTTCAACAAAATTCAATTGTAGATCCTGTATTCAGTAATATGACAGATGTTTGACTTAAGAACTGTATTTTCCTCACAGATGAAGTCTTGTGAAACCATCCCCAAGATATCATGGGGGGCACTGTCTTTGGAGAAGCCTTGAATAGGCCTCAAGATTTGGCCCCAACAATTATTAGATCTATGCTAGTATCTTTGTTTGGTAGCCTTAAATATTTGGGACTTGTTTATATTGGTGGTTATCTTATTCATGAAAGGAATTTTAAAGATACCTATGTTTTTTTCAATAAGTATGGGTCATTTGTGAGTGATCTAAATTGTGGACAACTCCTAAGACCAGAGGACAGGTAATTTTTGGATATATTTTTTTTATGAAATATTAAGTTTTGTATGTACGAAATCATTGTTTCAAGTGCTTTTAGAGATATCTTGCCATTCAAATTTGCAAATGAAGGAAAGTCATACTAGGATATTGGCTAATGTGTTACTTAACAATGATAGTAAATTGTACACCCAAAGATCAACAAAGGAGACTAAGCAGAAAGTTTTGAAACTGTCAACATCTTAATATATTAATGTTAAGTATTTTTAATGATTTTGTCTAAATATTTCATTCTTAGAACAGTCTATGGTCTTGGCCTATACTTTTTTTTTACTTTGTACCTCCTTACAGTGTATTGTGGGAAAATCAGCGAGTTGTATGTATACCATATTTGATTAAATTGATTATTTTTCATTGACACCCCTCCCCTGGTCTCAAATCACACCTGTTATGGATGATTTTGCCCAAGGATGCATTTAGCACTATCATCATGATAAAAAAATACCAGTTACCCACAGCCAATCTACATTTTCAAAATGGCCTCCAGTCGTAACCTCCGGCTGCGTGTTGTCCAGGCCTCTTCTTTAGATCTCCCTGGCTAAGGCCCTTCAATCCATGTTTGGACACCCGGCAGTAAGATCTATTGCATTTCCTTCTCATTTTGTCATGTCAAAGGGCCACGCTGTAATTCACTGTAATTCTTGTCTAATTTGTCGGTTACGTGGTTCTCATCCATTTAGAGGGTGTGGCCTGCTCAGTTCAAACGAGGCGATATCATTGGTGGGTGGAGAGATGTAGACCAAGACTTCGTTTGTACGAGATCGGATGACAGGGGTAAGGATCAAAATGTATCCGAACCCCTTTATAGGATGTTTAGACAGGATCGGATCCACTTATGTCCACAACTATGAATATGGCTTGAATTAGCCCAAGTAACGGTTCCTTTCATTGCAATTCGAGCTGCACTGAAATGAAACGAGTAATGAAATGAAAAGACTAACGTATCGATTTGGTATAAAATCAGATCATGAGTTTGTCTCATTTTTCACCCCATCCAACTGGTACGGATCCAAGTTTTTTCACGAAATTAGATCCAAAGTGGTCCACTTTCAAGAGCAGCCCCAAACTGTTACGGATAGCAGATCTGAATTAGTACGGATCCATCAGGACCCGTGTAAACTTAAGGTCAATACGGACCAATTCTTGCACCGATCTGAATGGATCCCTACCCGTGTAAGCAGGGTATGAGTTATTTTATAAATTTATCGTTTGCTACATGATCTCTGTAGCTTACTTTCGATTTGTGTCACAGGCACCTCTAGTGGAAATAGTAGCTTGGTTTCGAAACCTGAACAACACTTCTACAAGATGTTCTTGTATAATGGAAGGAACAACAAACCTGTATGATGACATTTTGAATGTAAGCATGTGTAAGTAATGATAACTTAGGGAGTCGCATGGAGTTAAAAGAATAAGAAATACCTCGACCGTAATGATATGCAATGGAAATATGTCATTGTGAATAAAGTTTTTAATATTGAGGGCTATTTTGACACGCCAAGACATAGAAAAAGTATGCAGGCAATTTGAAAATTCATAGCGATAACCAGTAATTATACATGTCAACATTACCTGTTCTCATGGATATAAGGTGGAGACCTTTACTGTCGTTTTGCCAGCTTAAGGGTAATTAGTAAAACTATGCTTACTGTTATATTCCACAGAGATGATAGGTTGCTCAATGTCGAATAATCTATTAACAGATCATCAATTACTCTATTTACAGTTTGTTCCTTGCTTCGATGAAAGTTGCCTAAATGCCTACTGTCCTGCCCTATATATAATTCGTGTTGTTGATACAGAAATTCTTAGAAAGTAAAAGAATACTCTAGAACATTCCGGAAATTTCTAGTGTGTTCTATAGAAACTTCTGGAAGGTTCTAGAATCCTATAGAACCGGACAGAACATTCTAGAATGTTCTAGAAGGTTATAGAATGTTCTGGAAGATTACAAAATGTTCTGGAAAACTAAAGAATTTTCTAGAAAATCCAGATTAAATAGAGCTGTTGCCTAGACAAGTCAAATTAAGGCAGTCCCATGACACGTACTTTTCTCCTTTACTTCACGAGGTATCAGACCTCAGGTCATTTGATATACGATTGGTGGCAGGTCTGATACAGTAAGGCAAGAAGATGTATTTGATTACTTTCATACCACCATCCTACATCAGATTTCCAGTAAAACAACCAAACTGGCTAACCAGTAACTCAATGGCAGTTGGTGGATGCCAGTGACAGCTCTCTATTTACACTACCAGGCGATTGCCTCGACGCCATTGAACGGACTCCACTGCTCAGCATGACTGCATCTAAGATTCTACAAATGCTACACCCTATCCTTTCAAAAAAGGTGGAAAAGCATATTTTGCCTCCTCTCAGAGCCTGGAGGTCCTCAATGGCCCACATAAAAGCCATGTGGATCATTGAAAGAAGTAGTACTAGATTCTCTAGAAAATCTGCAAAGTCTCAGTAAGGACACGTCGCGCAAAATCAAGCTCATATACTGGGGAAGGTCAAAATTTCATGACTGGAAAACTAGGAAGATTCATTTGCGCGAGACAAATTTCAAGCTGGTGGGTTGCTACGCCAACCGCTTGACCCAGATTCGTCGACTCAAGGCCAAAAAAATCTTGCATTCTTAAGTAAACCCCTTATTGACTACTGTCGAAAATAACATCCATACGTTGTTCTGTAACATAAATTAACAATGGTTACTGGAAAGGATCTTCTACAAAAGATCATTAACATCAGAAACGGTGCGCAAAGAGAATATCAGTAGATGTCAGAGCACACCTACTAACAAAGTACGAAGAAGCAGTGAACACGTTCTATTAAACTAAGAAAACAAGTTACAGTTAATTGAAGTGTTGAAGACGTTCCTGTCAGATCATCATCAAGAAGTGCATGTAAGTGAAGAAGATGCAAACGGAAAAATTGTGGAAAATGCAATCAACAAAGCAGTTAATGAATCATTTGTGAACGTTTTTGTGGATGATGCCGATGTGGCTGTTCTTCTTCTCTGTCACCGAAAACCCTCCATGAACGACATAACATGCACTTCGGAGAAAGCTGACAAATCATGAAGCGTCGGAGATGCTTGCCGGGATGTAGATCTCACAGCTAGAGAACAAATTCTCTTCCTTCACACATGGACCAGATGTGACACACCAACGGCAATTACGCAAAGGGAAAGAACCTGCAGATGTATCGGGAGCTGACAGTCGAGCCCGGACAATGTCTCGAGTGCTGCAAAAAGAGCTTCCGAATATCTTTGAAGTCCTTGATCAATTCTAGCATGAAAGGACAATTTTCCTATATGACATGGTTTATTTCTTTTAAATGATTGTTCAAATGCTGCTTATTGTCTTTGGGTGTTTATGGATATAGTCATAATGTATCTTGTTTTGTTTAAAATTGTTTGCCTGTCCGCTAATGCAAATTGTCCTGTTATGCTACAATAAAAACTTGAACCAATAGAAAAATAGACCCAATGCTTTGCGAACCTTGCCTTTTAAAGCAATCATTATTTTCTATCGAATTGGTCAATTATGTCAATTTTGACACCTAAGGGAGTTTAGCTCCTCTTCTTCTGTGAGTTAGTCAGTTGACGTTTCAAAGGCTATATAATAGTGTTTTAATCTTTCTAAACCGGTTTTACTTAGGAATTTTGAATTAACGTCTTTCTGGACTTGCAGTGAGACGTTTGGTATTTTTGCCATTTTTGCGCTTCATTGGCAAACTTATCGCCGAGGATTAGAAGAAATATTTCAAAAGAATGGTTTGGTATATTATCCTTCTTTTCGTCATCTACTAAAAACCTTGTGAGAAGTACATGAATCTGCGCAAGATGACATAGACTACCTTCATGTTTTGATGCTGAAGAACTGAGATGGTCTATTTCATGAGGTTTTTACATTCATCTACATCAATCAGTTTTACTGTGAAATTATAACAGAGCTTCCCTATTCACTTTATTCTCATTTTTTTCTTTCGCTTTATAGGCACAATTATCAGTCAGATTAAGTGGCAATCTTTGAAACAGCATGTCCTGATGCTTATTCCACCATTAAGTAAGATGAAACAGCCGCTACAAGATAGCAAGGACTACTTACATGCAGTCAGTACCATTTTCATGAAATTTCTTGATTCAGGGCCTCCTACTATAAGAGTCATAAAATAATTTCCCCACGTGGACTTACCGGGTTTTTTTGGTGATATAACTACATAAAATTGTGCTTCTAACGGTACCAAATATAGTTTTAGCATATTTAGTTCAAGTTTGACCCTTTTTTGCGCTCCAACCAATGGACTAAATCGATCGGGTGTTATCAAACGTCATTAGCAGTGAGGCACACATGAGATTATGGTCATTGAAGGCCATACAAACTAATGGGGAGAGAAAGTATAACGTCACAGTTTTGAAAATGTTTGAATTATGGAAAAATACTCAGTGTTCATGTTGTCCGATAAGTAAGAACGTCACTGGCTATAATTGAGAGTGAGGCCCTTTCTCAACAACGAGATATCAGTTTTCAAAGTTTTAAATCTCTCTAACAAAACATTAGGCCCTACCTAATACTGGGTCCGAACGTAAGGATCCAAGGAATATCGACAGAGTTTTAACCACAGATTTTTGAAATTCAAACATCTCTAGTTTAAACACTGTGTAAACTACAGTTTTAGTAGTTTGGGAAACAGCCTATCGCTGGGTTAGTTTGAGATATGTTGAGTCAAATGGTACTAATTTCAAAATTTCCAATTTGTGACGTCATCACTTTCCCTCCGCATTAAGGAAAATTACTTGCAATCAATGCGGCTTCGAGGCTTTTCATGTTTACCTCGACTCATCTTCATACATATACTGTGGATCAACACATTACCAGTTTTAAGCGTGATGGTAAACTCTGTTACAATTCACTACACACAGAGATGACAAGCGGCAGCTCTTTAAAATTATTGGAATCGGTGTCCAATCTTAGTTCCAAGTTCTAAGTTCGCGACTGTTTGATCGTAAACACTGATGTGCATATCGTCGTGTTTTCCATCAAAATAAGACTCACGATATTACCGGTGAAAGAAGCTGGAAAAAGTTTAGGGCTGTCGTTCCGACTTTCAGCAAAGTTTTCGGTCCCGTTTCCTTACTAAAAACACGAGTAATAGTAGGTACTCAATTCTCATGTTTATCCCAAAAGTACAAGTTGACCAGTCGATTTTCGCTTTCCCATCGACTCGCGGGGGAATCGCACCCTGGCTGTCTGTTGTCTCCTGATCAGCTGATTCGTGACAATCGTTGTCAATGACATCCAACTCTCATAGCCTTTCAGAAAACCTATAGTTACTTGATGACCCAGATGTTTCTTCAGTTTCAAAATCATTGCTACTGCAGTCTTCCAAATCCGATTCTGTGCCATTGCAAGGTATATCAAAATGGTCCTCCAAATATATCAAACCTTCTTCAGTTGTATAAGTCTTCTTGTTGGACGCCATTACGAAACTCGCACCCAAAAAATGCTGAAACTTCAACGGTGAACTACGAAATGATTCGATCGATTTCTGTCAAAAAGCCGTATATCAAAATGTCCGCCATTTACAACAAAACACTACAGAAAATGTTTCTATGATGTATTACCAAACAAAAACCACTGGCCAAAATCTTTGCAGTAACTTACTGCGTGATATATCGGACGTTGTGCGTTAAAGGGTTAAACAGTTTAATAACTAAAAGGCCCTTGCACAAATGGTTTCATCATCGGTCTCCAAACGCATTGAGGTACGCAAAACAAACTACCAAGATAAATTCAGTGTGAAAAATCAAATTTATTTCTGTTACAACGTAACACAGCCAGAAGAACTAGCTGCTAATTAACTAGCAATGAAAACTCACTGTATGTAAAAAAATAATTTATTTTCTCTTCGACCATACATTTGATGCTGGAGAACTACGTACAATACAAGAATTGAACTTTTTCTTCTGTTGTGTGGGTGGTAAGGCTGGGAAATCACTATCAAATCCCAAATTCGATGCTTCCGGTGCAGGAGTTTTCGACTTCCGCTCTTTCGATTTTTTACCATTTTTCGTCGGTGATAGAGTTCGACTGATTAGTTTATTATCCTTGTGTAGAGTCAACAGCTCCGACTGTTTCTTTTCGTCTGGTAGTAAGTCGACAAGTTCTGAAAACACGCTATTATGATTTTCTCCTAGAAGTATCTTTATTTCATTATAGTAATGACTGCCGGAAACTTCATCTTTCCGATATTGACCTGACAAAACCCTAAATTTCCTAAAATCATCACTCGACATTAAGCCGCTAATGGTTTGAATAAGACGTTGATTTCTAGCTTGAAATGTCTCTTCGACGCTTACTGCACCAGCCAACCCGGGCGGCCTTGCTGGTGCTTTGACTACCCTTTCCGTACTGTCCGATGCACTTTGCGGTATTAGTCTAGGGTCCTTTTGATTGCTTACAGTTTTAGGTCTAGCACCTGCTCCTCCAAGCCCTGGGGGCTCTGCACGTTTAACTGTGTCGGCAAAGCCAGGCGGTGCTCTACTTGGCTTCGGTGCAGCGGGATACGTCGACGAAAGGGAGGGGAAGTTGCTCTCGTTGACCAATCGAGGAGGCTGACCAACATTGCTCCAATTACCAGCCGTTGTAGGCTTTGTACGAGGAAGATTTTTTGGGCTCCCATTTACAATTTTAGAGGCGAAAGTGGGAGGCCCTGTTTTCCCGTTCGAGTCATTGGTGGCAGGTACAGCTTTCGTAGGTGCAGATTTTGTAGGTGGTACTGTATGCTGCTTTAGTAGAGCATTTTCTTTTTGGTTTTGTGAAGATTCTTGACTCAAAGGGTTAGGAACAACACTTATATTGTGGCGCGCTTCACTGGCTGCAGCGGCAGCGGCAACAGCAAGGTCCGATAACGGCGGCGCATCAGCTGTTGATTGATTCCTACAAACGAACGGCAAAAGAATCAGAATTGTATATCATTTGCAAGTACTACAAATGTTCAATTTCACACAAGGTGTACCTATTTAAACTTCTTTCTCCTAAACACGGCGCCAAGCCTGAAGACTATTAAGGCAGTTTTTAATGGGTGGGTCATAGTGTTCATTCATGACGAGGGAATTAAAAACCCTTATTCTGCTCGAGGAAAGACTTATTTCGAGGCCCTGGCAAACTGACGGTAGACTTGAAACTTTCTGACTCATACTATTATTTTTTCTCACATCAAATAGTGGTATTTTGATGTTGAATTTTTTGGCAGATCTGCTTAAAATTTGAGCTTGAAGAGTTCTAGCACGGCCGAAAATAGACCAAAACCGGAAACACAAAAGGCTAACTTTGGAGTCAAGTAGTCCATTTAAACAAAGTACTTTACATCCAAAATTAACATGTAAATTTACATCCAAATCATGCTTTTCTTATATACTTTATGCGACGAAATGGATTTCAAAAGTTAACCGTCAGAAAGAAGCTAGATTTGAAGGGAAATTAAAACGGAATACAAAATTTAGCGTTTTTACGCGAAATTACGCGTTGACTGCTGGTGACATATGACCTTGGTAGACAAGAAAGGACATAGTGAATGAACTACAACAGTGAAGAGATGTACTGCAAATTAAAATAAACTAAAAATACACCAAAGACCACTACCATGATACGAATAGTTACGAAATTAAATTGAGGGGCGCAAAAATATGAAAAAGGCAAGGCAGAATAGGGATAAAACGCATGAGTTGAGCAATGCTTTAGATTCAAATCATCCTGAGGCTATTCTCATTGGAGGAAACAGGTGGTGGGAATTAGCTCATTAAAAGCACCGACGCACTTCATAAGTTACGCTTCCTTGCCTCTTTTTCATATAGATGGTAACAATAACACACTAATATTCTTACCCGATTCTTCTCGGAACATCATCCGACGCGCCGGCTTGAACACCACTGACATCTGATGCATCTGGTACGCTTGCTGCCCCACGTTTGCTTTTACGTCGAGATCCATAATCGATGTCAATATCAAGCTGACGTGCTTGCTTCGCTGCAGCTTTGGTTAGTTTGTTACTATGAGCTGCCAATTTATGTGCCTGTAGATCAATTTTACTTCGGAAAACCGACGTAAATTTCTCGTGTCTACATTTGTCTTCTTCGCATAAGAAGTGACCCTCCCTAAAATGATCCTGCAGTTCGTTGTAATTGCAATAATACTCTTGCTTCCCATCTTTTTCACAAAAATGACACCAGAAGTGATTCTTCCTCAAATGTGAGAGCAATTCATCATTATCAAAGTATCGTTCGTCGCAGAACACACACAGTGGGTGCCCCCGGAAGGACACGCTTTTGGCCACGTCGCCAGATTTTCTGTGCTTTACCAGATCTTGTCTTGTGTACACTTCAAATTCACTGGGAAAGATATGTAAGTGGTCAACACAGATGTACTGTCGGTTATGTTCCTTCCTAACGTGTGTTCGCAAATCAGCAAATGCTCGAAACGACTGTTTATTTGTACATAGTGGGCACACTGCTTCAAGCAGGTTGCTAAACTGTACAGAACAGTCCTTATGGAAGAAGCGAATGCCAAACTGTCGATTTCCTGACATGCCTTTCAGTGTAAAATCTTTGAAACTAGCCAGCGTCTTTGTGAATACAACCTGTACAAAGTAGAAAGAAATGTCTCACGTAAATCCAACATGTTTAATTGTACGTATCTTTAGTTGCTATGTCTAAGCTGCATCATGCCGAAACAACAGCTGGATAGGAGAATTAAAGCTAACACACTTTTCAAGTATTCTAAACAATACAGAAAGAGTTCTTAGCTGAGGAGAAACATTATCAATAAGCGTATGTCGACATGGGAAGATTAAACCCTCTCCCTGGCCCCTCTTTGTTAACTTCTTTATTAGGGGATTCTAAAAATACCGTGGATACCGCAATGCCAACAAGAGAGGCAATAATGTTTTGTCTGTTGTCAGTATTGTTTCCCTGCCTCGCATAATTACATTATTCAGAGGTAAATTTAAATTTTTATGAAACAAACAACTGCATAGGAAAATTTATCAAATACGCCTCATACAGCGGCTAATCACGTTGCTGAAAGCAAGGCACAGTGCATCTATATAGCTATCTTTGCAAGACATATTCAAAGGCTCTTTGCACACTGAAATCTACGTCATGGCTCAAGCACGTTGTGAACAATTCCCTCTAGAGGGAGTTTAGATACACAGTAGTGACACACGGCCTGTAAAGTGCTTCTATACTTTACACTTCAGTACTGTGAAGGTGAGTGGAATAAATATTTACTTTAAATACATTACTGAATGGCCATACGTCCTGAATTTCTGCATTTAAAAACGAGTTTTATGCAAAATTCCTCAAAATGGG
Source organism: Carybdea cf. marsupialis auct. non (Linnaeus, 1758) (assembly GCA_010016065.2). Lineage (NCBI taxonomy): Eukaryota > Metazoa > Cnidaria > Cubozoa > Carybdeida > Carybdeidae > Carybdea > Carybdea cf. marsupialis auct. non (Linnaeus, 1758). Next base: position 10,480 of record JAAAKL020008912.1, read on the forward strand.
CTACACGGCACCCACGAAAATGGTCAAAAAGCCCCCAAATTAAGGGTCCTGGGTACCTTCAGACAGATACCCTATTTACAAGGCTCGAGTAAACTGACACTGCACTTCGTGGTTCAGATTGATAAAAGAAAAAAAATTAATAAATGATAATGTATAGGTGTGCAGGTCAGAATATTCCACCTATAACTCCCTGCTAGTCTTCCAGAGGCATATTCCATTTTAGGTAATTTCCACAATTTTCAATGTTGACAATAACAAAAGGTTTCAAAATCTTCGAGAGTTTCAAGGAGAAGTGACAACCCTGTATTTTAAATGTTTAAATGCACACAGGCTCTTTACGAACCAATTTCTTGATGTCACACTAACAAGCAAGAAGCAGCACAAGGACTTGTTTGTAGTAGGTCTGGATATGTAATCCCAGTAGTGTTTATCAATCAATATAGGTAAATTTACCCAGGATGCGAAATTACTAATGCCATGGGAAATAACAGGATTTGCTATTTCATCGATTACCAGGTGCCAGGAAATTCCTCTATAGCACAAACCCATTTAAGCCTTTGTTTCTAAAAATAGATTTTACATCACTCCAGATCGGAAACACCGGGCAAGAATTGACTTTAAAACAAAGCAATCGTGTACAGCGTCGGTCGTGTTATCTTTTTGTGTGTTGAATATTCTTTAAGATTCAAAGTTTCAAAGCCATGGTCCACAAACACTGCTGCTACGGTAAGTGTGTCAGTTACTGAAGACACTTTGATCGGGATGAAATGAAATACCGGGTTTTTTTATCGCTTTTCCCAAGCCAAGCAGAAATCGACAGAAATGTCAGCGCTGGGTTAAAGCTTATTCTCGTGAGGGCTATACGGAGCTGAATATCAACCAACACACCAATATTTGCAGTCTGCATTTCTCCGGAGGAGAAGAACCGACTCAGAAATATCCCAACCATACCCAGGAAATTTTGTGGTTGCTCAGATACGTCTGTTAGCAGTTACTTCATGTTTGTTACAGAGCTTTCTTTAGTAGTGGAATCTTATTGAAACTCGCCATAGCCGATCTGCTGATGTGTGTGTTTGTGTGATTTCCTGCCAGAGAATCCTTGTCTCTGTTATTTGTTCATCAATACATTACTTGTTTCACTCTTGCCCTTTACTGCCCTGGTATTGTCTATCAGCGGAGGATTTGCTCTACTTCTGAATGCCATTAATTTATATTTAACTCAGTAACAAAGAGATACTTAATATTGCTGGGGGGCTGAAAGGCTCACCACGGCCTTACTTTTCTCCTATCGTTTCAATTTCAACTGAAAGATTCCCCAAAAGAAGGCGATTGCCTACAGAGCAACCTCAACCTCAAACCACGAGTAAGAGGCTGAAGATAGCTGCTAGCTCGTCGATCCGAGTTTCTGTGAGTGTGGACACTCCTTCTGTCACTTCGACAGCAGAAGGCAACGCAGGTATCATACATGTGGAGGTGAAACATTCAAAAGGTACACAGACTGAATAGACCGGCAAACGACAGAGTTAGCACAACAGCTTCAACCTTGCCCGGTCAAATCGCTTTTAGTGTTGCGTCATCGCTAATGTGACGTCACACCACAATAAATGGGTTTGTGCTATTATTCGTTGCTGAATGTGGAAGTCTCTACACTATGGACAAAATGTGAGTTAAACATCTTTCTCTGCATTTAGCGTTACTAAATACAAACTTGACAGCAGTGCTTGAATTCTATCATGATTATATTTTCTTTTCCATTTACTACAATTTTTGTCACATATTCAATGCTCTGCTACATTGTCACATTCAAGTCAATTGCTTATGTTCCACTTTGACACAGTGTCTCTATTCTTGTAGATTGTAATACTTAGCAATGTAAAACACAGACTTGAGACTGAGCTCTCAAAATAAATCTGTGATTTAAAACAACGTAACATTGCATACAATGGGATCTAAAGTATTGTTAAACTAGCTAAACCATTCAATAGTGGCAGAGCAAAGCATAACCAATGTATTACCAAAAAGCAAGTAATTATAACCGCTGACCAAAGTAACCTACTGAATAAAAGTTCTGAGCTAGCCTCGGAATGCCGACATTTGTTCCCAATACAAGGACAAATAAACAAGGACAAATAAGATGACTTCATCATTGTATGGTAAGGTAGATTATAAATAGAAAATGCAAGAAAAAAACATGCTATATATAATTGGTTGTTTAACTAAATTACTGAAAAAGCATTAAAATATATTTATGAAAACTTTGAATATGACTTCTTCATTTGATAATAGTAAAGAACACTACAACAAATGATTGTATTCTTCCTTTGATAAAATCTAAGATCCAACAGGTCTAAAACCTGTTGCAATCTTTAATGGTGTCCATTAAGTGCCATCATAGTTCCAATGTCTCCATTTCCTTGGAACAAGTGTAGAGCTGTGTGACCTATTTACACTTGTCTCTAAAGGTGGTACATTGATGTAGGACAAAGCACAGAGATCCTTAGTGCCAGCTACACCTATGAGAATGAGTAGACCATGATTAATGCCATCATATGGCCATCTTAGATCCAGGAATAATGAGATTCTGGGTCTATGGACCACACATTGGGTTGTTCCTGAGCCTGGATTGAGATCAAGATTGAAAACATTGGAATCATGTCTTCTTTAGCTTGGATGAACAAACAGCCTTGTTCCAATATGTCAAGTTGGCATATGCTATTTGCTGTATTTGCAGAAATCTGAAGAACTCTGTCGTATATGATGCTGATACCAAGCTGTGAGAGCCTATCCATCAAAATCCTCTTTCTGGTTTCTGCAACATAGTCTATATATAAAAGCTGAGGGATGACTAGCTGTGCTTTGCAGCTGACTGTTTGTTACATCTACTAAATGTTTCATTCCTCCCCTAGTTGCATATTGAGCTATTGACTGCTTAATGTTTATTGATTTGATATTGGCTCTCTTTGAAAATAAACAGCTGACACATATTTACTATTAGATTTCAAGATCCCTAAAACATGAGTATATGTGTTTCAACTGTGTCAATATCTCTACTAGTTCGGGAAGTACTGAGCAATATAGCTATATATGTGAGTGGTGGCCATTTTGGATATCAAAATGGTCTCAAATTTTTTTTACACATTTTAGGTCAACAATGGATCCCTGGACCCTAAAAATGGGGTACAGAAATCGATCAACTATTTCCAGAGATGTTCAACAAAACATACCCACAGTGGCTACCATTTTGAAATCGAAAATAGTACCAATGGAATTTAAAGTGGTTCCTGGACATCTTCCTAGATACCGGTACTTCCCTGACATCTTTGTACTGTGTTTTACGCTTTTGAAGTAAAGTACACTGTCAGCCAGCTGAGTCATCCCAAGATAATAGGTCTATCATGCAAATGTTTATGCTGCAAGAAAAGGGCATACCCTTTCCAAAATGTTGTACTGGCATGCTTTTACCATTCACAAATCAAGAAATTGCTCTGTGTAATATCTTTATGTCTGAGAAACATACTGGAAACAGACTTGTTAACAAAAGTTTCCAAGGAATTCAAAAACAAATATACATCATGCACTTTGAAGATCAAAATGCCAACATCTCACTTCATCAGGATCATGATAATCATAATCATCAAATGATGGCTCCAAATGTCTCCAGCAGCAACACTCCTCAATTTCTGCCTTTTTATCTTCACGGCCATTCTTACTGTGAAAGTAAACATTTCCCTAAGCATATGAGCATACCTGTCTGACCACACATCTCTAGTACAAATGTATTTATCATTTCTTGTTTATTTCTCTAATACCTGATTTGGAAATAATTTATAATTGTCCTGGTCTAGTGGATAATTTCATCATCCTCAGTTTCAGAGGGTCAAGGTTTAACATGCCAAGGGGGGCCATTGGTAAAGTCATCAAGGGCAGTATACAGCATAAAGATAACATAATCATACAATATATATAGCCTTGGGGCTGAGAGTCTATGCTTTGATGTTGCATAATTATCTTGACTTTGTGTCCAAAGCTTACATTAGATTACATAATCTAACAATAAGACAACAATTTTTCTTTTCTCCTATACTTATTTAAAATCACTGGAGAGTAAGCAATACTGAAATGATGCATGTGCCAACTACAGCAATGATCAATACTATCGGGCAAGGTTTATGTAGCTAGACAACAATTTGGAAAAGGCTTGATCTACAGTTTTTGACAAATTGACAACAACATTTTCAAAGTTTGTGAAAAATGATAAAATACTATTTAATGGAGGAGTATACAAACTAAAAACTACATGAAAATTGCTGTGGTTTGGTTAAAGTTTGCATACTCCTCGCTTGTACTTTGCTATTCTTTGGTACTGAGCACTCTTTAGTATATATGGATTTATCCAAGCTGTTATTATGTATCTGTATAACTTAATCTATCTATACATTTGTATATCAATTCAAAACAATCATTCCTAAATAGTAGGAGATCATTAAGGCTTAATAGCCATTTTGTAGTTCCCACTGTTATGGAACTCAGCTTTAAATCAGGTAAGAGAGAACCTCCAAACTTTTAAGCAACTTTTAATAAAATCATTAACACCTAACTCTCTGTTTCCACAACCCCCATTAGTATCATTCTGTAGATAAGTCATATAAAGAAAATTTACTGAGAGCCTTAGCAGCAGTGGTAAGAAGGGTTGTTAAAGGCATGGGATGGCAAGATGTCACATATATGTATGATTAACAAGGAGAACTCTTTGAGGTCAAAGATGTAAGGCAAAGGCTTTTTATTAACCAAGAATTAGATTGTGATTACAGAAGACAATTTACTTCAGCGTGGCATATGTGAAAAACCATATGTTTGTAGATCCAGGACAGCATTTAGAACTAGGTTCAACAATTTATGAGGCAGCCAGCTGTAAATTTGCACAAGGGCCAGGCATAGCATTAGGAGTCGTGACTTCATTTTTCAGAGAAATGTCACACATGCTACCTAAAGGATATTAGGGTTAGACTCATAAATAGAAAAGCGGAGAACAT
>JAAAKL020008913.1:0-15510 GCA_010016065.2 Carybdea cf. marsupialis auct. non (Linnaeus, 1758)
TCTTCATCATCGGCGTGGAAAGTTACTGAAGATCGTGACTTGTGTCGTAGATTAGCCAGTACACATAAATCTTCAGAGGTCACCCCTGAGATTCTATGATCATGGGGAGGATTCTACAAAAGAGAGTTACTAGTTAACACGTCTTTCTTACTGAAGAACAGATCCTGAAATCTTTTCTCGTAACGCCTCTGAAATAGGAACATTTATCCTGTATAGCCAGGCCTGTATAGGATGTTAACATTATAGTATGAGACGTTCAAAACAGCTCTATGCATTCCATAATTAAAGCAAAAATATAGAATAGATGTGTCTAAATATGTAGATGTAATCTAATCTTGCTTTCGAAAGAACTTAAAAACTATGCGGAACAGGGAAGACATAGGTAGAAAATGTAAAAAGTCACAAGAAATCGTAATTTGGAAGGTACCAAGAAATGGCATGAACAATGTGTTGGTAATCAAATATGGATGCAATACTGTATTTGAATCCATGAGATCTGTAATTGGAATCACAAATTTGTTTAATACATATGAGCTAAGCATTTTTATATGTATCCTTCTGCCAGCGCCCTTTCCAATATCCTGTCTAGGCTCTCTTATAATTCTCTTCTATAATTAACAATCAAATAACGACTGTTTCTCTGTATTTTAAGTGTAGAATCATCAGCTTTAACTTTTATTTATTTCAGGCAAAAGAACTTCGAAGTTTTCTGGTATACTCATCACCTTTACATCGTGTTTTACGCTCTTTACTTGGTTCACGGATTTGGGTAAGTTTAAAAAGTGATTCAGCCTATAAAGTTACAACGGTATGTTATATAAGTTACTGGCTAATGACATCATAACTTTGTCTTAGCAACTATTTCTGTCTAAATGACTTTAACACCTTATGCATGTAAAAATCAATAGACAAGTTACTGTCCTGAAAACTAAAGACTGAGATGCAGTGTATTCGAGTCGGTCATCGCAACAAGGCAACGATGGGCAACAAAGGCGCTTTCCTCTTTAAAATCCCGTACGGGAGCCCTTTTACTCAGGGCCACTTGTTGCGACGACCGACTCGAATACGCTGTATTTCATTCTTATTTAGAAAGAGGACGCATCAAGATTTGATCGGAAACGATCTTTATCACACGCGAACACTGGAACGTAAACGTTGGCACAACTCGAAGTAAAACTCGCAAACGAATTGCATAAATCAGAATATTTACACAAGACGTACAAGTCGAAAACGTGCTGTTACACGTAACGTGTAATTTCACACACAAACAATGACGTCACATGTTCCGCATGCTGAGAAAGTTTAGAGCCTGATATGATGCTGAAATAGAAAACTCCATAATGAAAGGGGGTGGGATAATTGCTTGCTTGACAATTTCGTAGCAGGTAGGATCTTTTAAAATGGAAATAAATAGCTATGCCTTGGTTGCTTGCAATCTCCGTTCTCTGAAGTTATCATGGCACCAGTCATTATAAGGTAGGGCCTTGGTTGTGGCCAAAGGGAGGAGACATCATTCTTTTTTATACCATGCTAATCTAAGTTCAGGTAGAAGCGGTTACTCAATGCGAACAAAGTGGTGCCGTTGAATATTTTAAAAGCAGCTATTTCGATTCAAATCATATATGAACTAACTAACTCAGGAAAAGGCGGGAAGGCAATTAACGCGTACTCCCCTCCCCGATTTCTCCGATCGCACCACCAGTATGTTGACTCAAAAAGTTGGAGACTTAACACTAACAACCCAGTGCAATTAAAGATATGAGGTGTGAATTCAAGTACAGCGTGTTTTTACTCGCAATTGGGTACTTTTGGTAGTTAACTGTAAAGGCACTTCAGTGCTTTAGAAACTAGACCGTTACAGTCCTCTGATTACGTATTGAGACCACTAGGTCAAGCTGTGACTCATCAGATGATACTTTTAGAATGGACTGCAAATGGTACATTGCATAAACAAACATTTTACGAAGGAAAAGGTTAAAAGTATTCTTTTGTTGAACAAAAACCTGAGTAATAAGCGCCATTTGGTTTAATAGAAAAAATTTGTTCTTACTGGATCGGTGTATTTGTGTGAATGATGTCAAATGGAGCACCTAAATATCGGAAAAGTGTCTTTTTTCTCTGCAAGTGGTGGTGAAACTTTAAAATCCTCCTTCCTCCATAAGTGAGTTATTCCTGAAAGTTAGGTTCCACTTTTAGAGAAAATAACTAAGAGATAGTAAGCATAAATATTTTGCATTCATATTAACTACCTTCTTTGATGCAGAGTATTTTTCTATTTCTTTCTAAATAATCGACCGTAAGTGCAGCTAGCTTTTAATACTGTTCGACAACTTTGCAATTGCAGCGCAAGCAAGGCGACGCTTAAAATGTTCCATATAATATAATTCAATTAATAATTCATATACTTTCATTCAAATGGCATGTAAATCTAGGAATTCTCACACTCATTTCCTGCACGAATCAATTTTGCCTATGCTGGTATAAAATGCTTTCATAGCTACTGCAACTGATAAGTGTCGCAAGAAAGACCAATAAATTACCTACAGTGTAAGGTGCTTAAGTTTTAAATTGAATGATCTGCCCCTAAATCGTATTCCCATATCCTGCTTTTGATCGTATTCCTCCCCTGACTTTTTAAATGCTGGGGGGAAATGGGGTCATTCCCAGTGATTTCCTGGCCCCCATCAAGAACCGTTGGTTTTAGAACTTGTAATGAGATTACCGATTCTGAAGGCCAGTCATGAGCTTCCACCATTGTAGAAACCTTATTACTCCGACAAGACATTAATGTCTGTTATTTCGCTAACAGACGACATTAATGCCAGATCTTTGTTAGTTTTCCTATCTTACCAACTTGCAGGAATATTGTCAAATTTCAAACAAATCTTGATGCTCACAAACCAGGATGTGAATATCTGATAAATGGTACCAGACGACATGATTGCAGAGAGCCACCAAAGTTTACACCCAAAAAGCCCGAGGTATGAATTTCTCCCATTTACTCTTTGATATGCGTTAATAGAATGAATAAGTTAAAAGAGTTACAATAAAATGCAATGTGACGGCAGTTTTCTTCCAGTTGCTTTCTCGTAGCTTTGATTCTATCTATTCTCCCTATTTGTAAATACCAATAGAAAAAAACCCATTTTGCACAAGGGTAAGGATTGCAGCTTCGTATCTACTTAGAAAGTATTCCTGTTTGGTAAGGAAAGGTCTCTTTACCGACAGTTCATAATGTCGTTATTGCCTTCAGTAGATCCCCGACAAGTCGATTGACTTGGTTAGAAATTTATACTAGATACTTTAGTAAAGTTAGGAACATGGGCTAGATAATTGAGTAACTAAGTTAGTTATTTAGTGAGGAAACAACAGAAATCTGCAAAAGGTAAGCATACCCATGTCATCGTCATATTTATGTTTCTGATCATTATTGATGATTTGTGCAAATTATAACTGTTCTACCGCTGGAAGTTCAGTTGAAAGGCTTAGCAGGAGGAAGGAGTGCCAGCAGGAAGGAGCGGCAATAGGAAGAAACGGCAGCAGAAAGTAAAGGCAGTAGGCAGGAAGCAAGGTACAATTTGAGTGGAAATGCATGAAACATTTGACGATGTATAATAGCACATACATAACCGACATAACATCCTTCCTTTTTATCTTTTAGGCCTGGAAATGGGTTATTTTGCCACTATCGTTATTTCTTATTGACAAAGCAATTCGTCTCTTTAGAAGACAGGGACTCGTGGAAGTGAGAAAGGTAATATTTTAGACAAGGACATATTGTTCCTTTTCCACTCTATTGCTTTCGTATATGTCCACTAGCAACAAATATGTGCCTTGTAAAAGTCGTTTTGAAATCGGTTGGTGCCCTGTCCAGCGCCTCTGTTTCATATCTAACACAGACATAATAAAAAAGATGCTCATAATATTTTGTTCTTCGATAGATTGAGGAACCATTAAAAACTAAAGTGCAAACATCCTTTTAAAAGAATGTATAGTTCTTAACAATCAATTGCACAGAGTATTCACTCCTAGAATTGTAGTGTCGTTAAAAATGAAAGGAACATGAAGATCGTGTCATAACCGATAATGGCTGTGACACAATGGCAAACGCAATGTGTTAACTACAATTTAAAGATGCGTACAAACTTGCACATATTTTTTCAAAAGCCAGACTATCTATGAATTCAATCATCTCATCGTTTTATTTGAATTTTTTCTGCCAATTTAATATAGATTATCTTACATGAAGGAAAAGTTATGGAAATACGTATGAAGAAAGATGGTTTCGAAGCTTTACCCGGACAGGTATTGTTTTCATTACAGACTGCTTACCATTTTTGACATTTTCTGAAGCAGAGGTCACAATATCACATCCCTCACTACTTAGAGGAGTGGTATCGCCAGCAGGGCATTCATGCATTAAATACCCAGATGGAAATAGATGTCCATCGTGTAGCTGAGATGTGTCACAGAAGAAGGAGAATTAAGCTTGGAGATTTGATGGTGTATTGTTTAGGTTTTGTCTCGTTAGTTTCTTTGTCAGAACTAGTAGACTTCAAGTAGATAATAAGTGCTTTAACACTTGCAAAGGTGTGTGCGAAAACAAGGAGTGGTGAAGTAACTTGCGTATTAACCCCTGGTCAAGGGAAGGATCTTTTTAGATATCATAGAGTGCTTTAAAAAAAAAAATTTTCGGAAAAATTGAGGCAAAAGGTAAAGTCGTATAAATGTCAAGTGTAAACTGCTTTACGAAAAGGAGACTTTCACATTTTTTATGATTATGAAAAAGTGGTTTCCTCAAGTGTATAACGAATAGTCTGACAAAATAGGCTATTGGAGGAGAATCGCAGAAATTAACTGTTTGAAACAGATTCCAGGAAGGGTATGACACATTGGTTTACCCCGCGTCGTAGTAACTGATTTTTGATAATGTTGAAACCATTATGAAGGATGGAAACAAGCGGCAACATGACTGTGTATGCCTAGCGTAAAATGTGCTGCCCATTAGTTGAAATTTGTGTTGAAATATGCAAGAGGAGAAAGGTCAAAATGGCAAAAATGAAGACTCAGGGTACAGGGTACGATCAGAAAAACAGATCATCAACTTTGCCAAGTTACAAAGCAATGAAAAAGAAGAAATAATTGCATGAGAAAAAGAATAGTAGTCGATGGGGGTTCTACAATTAAATCTAAGTATGTTGTAATTGAATATTTTGAGAAGCACCTCTTGTTTGTTATGTACTCCTTATTTACCAGTGATGTAGAATGACTTCTTTTATTTCAACTTTGGGCTTTCTCTACTTTTATCACAGTATGTCAGATTGAACTGTCCAGACATTTCAAAGTTTGAATGGCATCCCTTCACATTGACTCGGGTGAGTGTATCAAAATTATTAAATACCTGCGTTTTTCTTACTTAGATTTTCACAAAGTGGTTGAATGTTACAAAGCATATGACATATTGCCCATTTCACATCAATACCAATCAAGATCGGTATAAATAGAAGTCCCTTGTTAAATAACGAAAGAAATAGAATGGATCCTTCACTGATATCAGAATTGTAAACTGCCCTGCTGCTAAAATTGCATTCTGTAAATAATTGATCATTTCCTTATACATATAAAAAGGAAAGCATGTAAATACTGTAATTTTTCAAAAGGAGAAAATTTGGAAAATTTCGGAATCTTTTTTGCAGTCTGGAGTTATTCCAATGTCTTACGTTTTTATGTTACTTACAAAGTCAGAATATTTGGAGACAGATTCTAGATCGTATTTCTTTACAAACAAAAAAGAAAAGGTTATACAAACAGCCATGCAGGTAGGGTTTTCTTATGTTTCGTACTATCAGAAGAACAATTCAAAAGGTGTTGACTGTGGTTATTTGCAGAAAGGGGCAAGGACAGAAAAAGATTTTGGTTGTGAAAGAATTCCACGAGCACAAATTAAACACCCATGCATTACTTTACGAGTCCCATAGGAAACTTCGAATGTGATTCACCGACAGTGTATACTTACAAGGAGCTTCTTCATAGTTTTTCTTAGGTAAAGATGGGTTGTTTGTATTTTTCGTGTTGTCCAATGTTGCTCCTAAATTTGACAATAAGAATACGTAAACAATACAATGTACCAAACTATCTATTTCATGACTCAAGATGCCTAAAAAACTCTCAAGAGAGAATCAGATCGAGTGTGATATATAATTGAAAACCAATCCCTTGTACATTCACTGCCACATTCTGGAATTTCTAGCAAATGTTGACTAACAGCCAAGTCTATCTGAGGTTGTTAACTGTTTTTTCCTGACAATTGTCCTTCTTGTCTGTGCTTCTACGGACCACAGCTGGTACACTCTTGACAAAAACTTGAAAAGTACGCCCAATATACCGAGCTTTGCAACCACATTCATAATTTTAAATAACATGACTTACCCTTGGAGTTAGTAGAACTTTTCAACCACAACAAACATGAGTTGTCTTTTCAAGCGCATGCTTGGTTTTTGTACCACCAACAGATTGTTCATGTATTTGATTTTTTCTCTTTTTACTGTAGGTTCCTACGGCAGTTAATGATGAAATTTGGGTCCAGATAAAAGTTACTGGAGAATGGACTGGTATGGAGCCTATAAGCAAAATTGTCGGCAGTCCAAGCCAAATCCAAATCCAGGGTTGCTATCCACTCCTGATGGAGGAACCCCTCCCTGAATTCTTTCCACCGGCGCCCCTCTCTAGCCAACTGTGGTCATGCAGGTCCCAAACATCAAGCGAAGTCATCCCTCCATCTAACTTTTGGTCGCCCTCGTGGTCTTGGCCATTGCCTTGGGGCCCAGTTCGTTGCCCTGATGGTCCATCTGTTATCTTGGAGGGGGGAAATATGGCCTGCCCATCGGTGCTTGCTGCTATTAAGACAATAATAATATTTGCTACAGCGTTCTTATTAAAAAGTTTGTTTCATGAAGTAAACTTCGGATGCACTGCTAGGCTGTAGCTTGTCATATTCTCCATACTGGGATACTTACATCACGGAAGAAAGACTGTATTCTTCTGAAAATTCATTAAGAAAACCTTTTTTCCCCTTCTGTCTTATTAATGTACTTTTCTTCTTCCTCTTCTTGAATGTTAAAACTAAGGTTACTTCTCTTCTTCCTTCTTTTTCTTCTTCTTTCTCTTCTCTTTTGTTGAGTGTTGAAAATAATTAGCTTTTCATTTTTTATAAAATAATTTTATTTTCTTCTTTCTTCTTCTTATTTCTCTTCTTTATTTTGTTGAGTGTTAAAAATAGTTGTACTTTTCTACTTTCTTCTTCTTCTTCTTTCTCTTTCTTCTAATTTTGGATGTTTAAATTAGTGTACCTTATTAAAGTAGGAAAGAACAGTTTACCATCTTCAAATGGAAATGTAGTATTAAAGTACATGAATGTACCGAGTAAACTAGACGCTTTCATTTCGCTTTTTGTTATCTTAACGTAGGAGTCTCTGCGTATTCACATTTTCTTGAATGCGCTGTACAGTTAGCTATTATTTATGTGGAATATTCTAGAATCAGTTTAAGCACGGTCAAAGATCTTAATAACTCTTAAACTTGCTTTGTTTTTCAGTCCTTTACTTTCTATTAGATAGATGGTACATATTTATTTATCCTGGTATCGATAGTGTTCTAGTTGAGACATTAGTTCTGCCCCATTTCTCATAGTTTCCTTAAGGACTCTGCTCTTTTCCTTATCCTTGACTTTTCTTAGTAGAAAAACAATTTTAGGTACAGGCCCGGCATATTATCTACTACAAATATACATTATATAGCTTTATCTAATTGTATTATGATATATTACATACCATTGGCTTCAGTAACCACTCTTAATGTGCATGTGACTCTGCAATGTTCTCGATCAGAGGATCGAGAAACAGCAGAATTCATAACAAGTCTTTGGCACTGGCATTTTACAACATCTCAGCCTCTCGGAGTAGACACAATTTCGATGTTTCTCAGAAGAAAACTTTTCGCGGAGACTTACTTCAACCCTTCTTCAGCTAAAGTATGTTTTTCTGTAAATGTTAATTTATGAAACCGGGAAAGGCCGGTGGTAAGAAGATCTAGAGGCGTTTGTATAATATCAGAACGATTTTGGCTTTCCCTTCTCGAGAATCTACTTTACAGTTTTGAAAAGATGTCATTTTAAGCCTACAATTCGGAGAAATTATGTCCTTTTACAGCCTATAATCCACAGCCCTATCTACAACGTTTGAAATATAGCTGCAGGTAGTGGCGAGTTTAGGGTGATACTGACAAAACCATGGCCCTCTAGGGGCCCCACGCTTTAACGCTAAAATATAGTATGTGTCTAACTGCCCCTCTATATATTTTGTGGAAGTAACTATACCCAGTGGAGGGACTACAGTGTCTCCGGAACATCAACATTACGCCCATGTCTAAACTGCCTCGCAATTTATGACGTTATTGGTCCACGCAAACGTTTTTGCCCAGGACCCCTCACCCTCCAAAAGCGTCACTGGCCGAAGGATCAATTTTTTATCGGTCAATCGTTATCGTAATTTGCATTTTACAAATGCTGTCTTCAACCGTTATATATATTGAGTGTAGACTCCAATTACTTCATTTTATCCTAATGTAATTTTATTTTGCAGAGGAGCTTTCCGCACTTATATCTCCACTTGTTATGGAGAATAAAGGAGTGACAAGGATAGGTCGAAGTTCAATTATCACTATGGATAACGGAGAGATTGTGACAGGTGACACAAGACATGGCTCTACTCTACAAGTTCCAACATTGAAGAAGCAACAAGAATCATCTGTTACAATGCCCATACTCAGGTAGTTGTCTTATCTTTTGATAATCTCATGCTATGTAGAAACGTGCAAGGCATTCTCCTCTGTAAACAATTGCAAACACATCAATCAGACGTAGCGTGTTTATCTTTTTTTTAACACTTGAAGTTTAATAACATGGAACTGGAATGTATGAGAGATTGGAGGCAAAAATTTTGGAGAAAATTTAGCAAATTTTAAGACTCTCAATAATAACACATGGAGAGCATCTTAAATCTGTAGTGCTTACAAGTAAATATTATGGACAGAGCAGTCGCCAGTCTTAATATTGGTACAAATTTAAGCCACTAAATATACAGGGCGCTTTTGTAACTCGATATTACAGCATTCTTCTTTCATATCTTTTGTAGGTTGAAAGTGGAAGGACCTTATGGAGGGCCTTGTCAGGTAACTACATCACTATCATTTTTACTGTTTTACTACGATATCCATGTGTTATAGCAGAGACCAAAAGTTAAAAATGGATTTTTCATTTATTTCAAATGGTGATCATGATTTTGATGAATTGATGAAATTTTAGCCCTCTGGCAGATTATTCTTTTTCACAACGATGTTCTATAATACAAAAAGGTGTTCTTCTCCATTTTGTGTCACCGCCACCTTTCGAGCAAAGCTGTTTACAATTTGCCTCAGTTTACTTCATGGACAGATACAGGTTTTCACATATCAGAGATACTCTTATGTTTGTTTCCAATAAACGTTACATGACACATAAGCATTGACGAGTGTTTTTAGACTCTGACAATCATATACAGCCCTGACATCAGTATTTAGTTGTCATTGACAACCTGTAGCAGCTGCAGGAGTACCTTTGTTTGAAAGCTGTCTTCTACTTGAAGTTGTCTTTCTCCTCCTCGTACTCATTCCCTCCTTTTTACTACATAGGATGTGACGAGATACAGGACTGTAATCTGTGTTGGAGCAGGAATCGGAGTTACCCCGTTTGCCGCACTTCTGAATTCGCTAAGGTATGTAGCCTGAAATTACAAAAAGTTTTGGCAATCTAGTGCAGACATTACTTTTAGACTATGAAGTATTGTACGTAGGAAATTGAACGGATTTTGTGTGGGAGAGTGTTGATAAGTTTTGTAGCCATATTTGACAATGAACGCGATAAGGCAAGGCGGTGTAATTTTTTCAAATCAAGGCTTGTCTCGCATTACAATCTATTTACTATTTCATTTTAAGCTGATGAAGCAAATAGGATGTGATAAGATGAACAGGTGCACCCAGAGAGATGTATTTTGTAAGTAAGAAGGACGAAAGTGCAAAATTTTGAACCATTAGATTAGGCTAAACCGATTTTCACCCAAACTATTTCAATGTTCCAAGCACTTGACCAGGGCATAATATTATTCAATCACCTAGGATATTGTTGTGGGCTATAGCAGTTCGGATCGTCTTTGTGCCTATTTTAAGCGCATGAATACAGTGCAAATGTTTGTTTTATTAACGTCAATCTCTTTCATTTCAGGGATCAAGTTGTCCAAACCAGAAACCTTGGGAAACTTGAAAAAATTTACTTTATATGGGTCTGCCGATGTATTATTGACTTTTCGTGGTTTTTGAATATCCTCTATGATGTATATTTGGTGGTACGTATATATATTTCATATTACACACTAGTAAATGCATAACAAGCCTGCTATGTAATTCGTCAATGGTACCACGAGATGTCAAAAGTGCTAGATTTTCTAACTAGTTTTATGTAACAGATTACTCGATAAAGCATTTTGAAGCAAAGGGAAACAACAAAACTAGAAACAGCACAGAGAATTCTAGTTCCAATTCCAATTCCAATTTTTATCTTCCAATTCTAGGAAGATAATAAAATATATCATAGAAGCTTCTTTTATGTTGTAATCTATCTTAATATCATGCATAGATAAGATGAAAAGAAATGCATAAAAACTATTAAGGTAATTTTTGTGTATTTGTGTGATTGTTGCACGCTGTTTGGTATTAAAAAAGAACATACCATGAGAAGAGCACGGTGTGCTATAACAAACCTACTCTTGCATCTATTCAATTATTCTTGCATTGTTATTCCCGTAACATTTAAGGCGATCAACTTGCTTTTGTTGTTTTCTCTCCTGCTGTAGCTCCAAAAAGCTCAAAAGGATATTCTGGTTATCAAACTTTTTGTGACACGTGGTAACAAAATCTCAGAAGAGGTAAGTCTTATTTGTGATGGCTGATTTCAGACCTCTTGTGTAAATATTTTGGCTAGTCTACCAAAATGTCGCTTATCAAATTGGTTTGGCTGGAATGTTGTCTGTAAGGTTTCAAGTAACGTTTTATTAAGATAGGTACTTCTGTGCACTCGCGTCCCTCCCCCCCTCCCCCTTATTTCTGACAATTAAAGTTGTGATGCTACTATGTATAGGTGTTTTAATATAGCATCTCTTGCACACTCTTATCAATACGAAAGCTGAGAAAGCATTTTAAAGAAACAATTATATATCTTAATTTGTAATACATGTTTGGCATGTCTTAATTCGTCATCAGCTGCTGCAAGTACTTGTTAAAACATATTATAAAGAAGCGATATAACAGTCACGTGTTACAACATGTAAATGAAAACCAATGGCGTGCAACTGGAAATAGTTAAAAATTGAAAAATGACTGTGATATATATATGGCATACATATATATACCGTTTCTAAAATCTTTAGAGGGCCTCTTGTATTTTCATTAAAATCAGTAGAGGCGTAATTACCAGGATAGTGGGAGCCAATTCCCCTTTATAATTGTGACTGTCTTTGGTTTTTCAGTTTTTGCTATTCCTTTTTTAACTCAAAAATACATGTGCTAAATCTTTTTGCTCCCCCCCTCCACCCCGGCTCTAGTTTTTCTACTACGTTGAGTCTCATTAAGTATTATAAATACGTATGCTTTACGAATGTATTTTCTGTCGTCGGGTATAGGATGCTTCATTGATTGCCCAGAAACACGAATGGCAAAGAAATTTGATCAGCTACGGGAGACCGAAATGGAAGAACGAGCTGGAAGCTATTGGTGGCATCCATCAAAGGTAATAAAAACATACTGTCGTAGGCGCACGGGATCATATTCATTTTTGTTGGGAGGGGAGAGGGGCACACACTCCTAGGTTTAGCCCTTTGATCAAATTGAATTTGAACTACATAAAATTAGAAAAATATCTGTTTACCACCAGCGATCCTTACTATGTTATCTGACGAAGAGATAAAGA
This sequence comes from Carybdea cf. marsupialis auct. non (Linnaeus, 1758), assembly GCA_010016065.2. NCBI lineage: Eukaryota > Metazoa > Cnidaria > Cubozoa > Carybdeida > Carybdeidae > Carybdea > Carybdea cf. marsupialis auct. non (Linnaeus, 1758). The sequence continues at coordinate 12,056 of JAAAKL020008913.1, forward strand.
AAGATTTCAGGAAGAGAAAAGAAGAATGGTTTGGCCACAAATGCGAGGAAGTAGATACTCTAGATGGGAAGAAAGTTACGGTCATGTTATAGAGAATCGACAAAGTAACTGGAAAGAAACGCCCATACATTAGGAGCACAGTTAAGGACAAAGATTGCAATGAGGACGTTTTAAAGAGATGGGAGGAGTATAAGTCCGAACCTAATAACGGGAACAGGGGAGAAAACCCCTTACTAAAGAGTGAGATTGAAGGCCCACCAGTTTTAGAAGAAGAAATAAGATTTTAGCTACAGAGAGTAAAAAGAGAAAAGGCTATATGGCAGGATGGCACAACTATCAAAATAATGGTGGTGGCAGGTGAATGTTTCATAAAGGAAATGACGGACCTAGCAAATAAAGTATACAATTTTGAATACATACGCCAAGGTATGAGGGAAATGTTTTTAATTACCGTCCTAGAGTAATCTGGAACCACAAATTGTGAGAAGCATTGCACAACGAGTAATTTTGGGAAGGAAGTAGTTGTGTAGAGTAGAGTAGTGATGTGGCGAGCAAGAGAGAAGATACTAGAGAATGTGGAAAAGGTGCAGTATGGTTTCAAGAAAGGAATGGGGACCAGAAATGCAATTTTTATACTTAGAATGATACTAGAAAGAGCAATATAAATGGAAAGAAATGTATACCTCCATTTTGTGGATTTTCAAAAAGCTTTCACAAGAAAATGATAGAGATGAGAGATGCTTCAGTTGACGGGAAAGATCTGAGATTGGTTACAGATTTGTACTGGGATCAAAAAGCAGCTATACGAGTGGATGAACAAAATATTTGATGGGTTGAAATTACAAATAGAGTAAGGCAGGACTGGGCTTACAGACTATGGTTAATGCCTTGGATGAAGCGTGCAGACTGACGTGGTTGAATAGTTATGCATAGTGAATTCAAATATAATTATATTCAAATTAATCAATATATTCATATATACGTATTTGTTAGTCAGTTAAAGAGGGAGAAATACTGAACACCTTTTGTTTACTAATATAAATGACAATGACTTGTTTAAATGTTGATAGTTTTCTCCAGTACATTGATACTAGAATGTTTCTTTGTTGGCAAAGTTAGTAACTCTGACACTCAGAGTCGATATCGAAAGTAAATCAGCAGAATCTGTTTCTCTTTTTAGAGAAAGGATTGGGGTCTTCTTCTGCGGTCCAACAGTTGCTGGTGCTGCTCTAAACGAGGCATGCCTCACTGTGAATGTCAATGACAACGTGTTTCTGTACCATAAAGAAGCTCTAGGCTGATCACTGCCTCTTGCTGATGTAACAATGCTCTCTTCATCAATGTTATCAATAGCGTGCATGTTAGCCAAGATCTACCCTGACCAACATTGGAAAGCAGGTGGTTACGCATAGATAGACGATACATCATCATCAGGAGAAGTACTACTTGGAAAACGAATAACAATTTCTTTAACTATCGAGGTTTTGGTTTGAGCAACAAATAACATGAATCAATGAGGTCGAAGAAGATAAATTTACGAATACACAATATAAGCCCGAGGGTGAACATTCTCTTCATGAACAAGCTTCGCCAAAATAACAGTAATTTTCTCGAGGAAAGTTATGTATCTGTCGCGCTGTACGTTTGTCCCATTGAGGGTGGATCTGAGTTTGGACAATACTATCTTATTTGAAAATATTTTATCACATTTTCATAGTTTAAGAAGTCTTGTACTCTTGTAAAATATGTTACACTTACAAATATTCAGTTAAAAAAATAAGTGCAAGAAGAAGTTTCCAAACCACTGAGTTTGGTAGCATGCCTACGCAAGTATCATACATAACAAAACAAAAATAAATACGTTCGGTTTTTAAACAGGAAAAAATAACGGAAAGCGTCGTTTTATTCTATACATCCTAGAACTTCGACACCAAAATTTGATATGCATCTTTATTATGTACTGCTAAGGAAAAAAGGCTTTACGGGTCGATGTTTTGATATCTCTTCGGGCCAATGTACGGACTATCATATAGCTGTTGCAACAGTGCATGGCAAAGCCACTCAGAATCAGCAAACAATGATATAATTCTCAATTTATATATTTGAAGAGCCATGACCCCTTTCACAGTTCACCTGTCACCATTTTGCAACGTCATTTGTCATATATGCATGTAAAACAGTCTAATCAGAGAACTACTAATTACAAGGACAACTTTATTAAGCTAAGAGTAATCAAGGAGGTGGTAAAGTGTGTGTTTTAGTGTTTGATTGTTAGTTAGTTTTAGGACATTGGTTGGTGATCATAGGAAGAGGAAATTGTATGTAATGAATAACCACGTGTAAAATATAATGCTCTCATGTGCAAAAATGATTCGCAAGAGGGAATCGTTGTTTACTTGATTTGATTCTTTGGTACAGAAGCACGCAAGTTTCTTTTTTTAGCAACGATAAATCGGTTGAACATGTATCCCGTGTGCCCTGCACGTAAAAAAAATTTGCTCTTGGTCGTTAAGTGGTTTATGTTCTCTTCATACACATTAGAGAGTAATTAGAAGATAAGGTCGTAGGTCTTACGATACCATCTCAATCATGCATATCCCCAAACGAATGATTAATCAAACAGTGAGCTTGTTAATAAAGCTTGTCGACTATTGTTTTCATATTGTATTGTATATTGCTTGTTACTTGTACACTTGATGTAATTATGCTACAGAATAAAATGTGTTGATGGGGCACTGTGCGCTTTCTATTATAAAAATAATATCAAATTGAAGAGGAGGGGAATTGCGGGGCAATGTGTTTTAGCCTACAAAATCTCATAAATCAAAGTTTGTCTTGTATATACATGTGTTATTGGCACTAAAAGATGGTATTATGGAAATTGATTCTTGCTCATTACTGAGGGACGTGCCCCAAGCTCCGTCGTAGGCCGTTTCTGCGCCTGGTTCTAATTGTAAAAAGGAGCCTCCAATCAAAATGATTACTACTGCAAGTAAAGGAGCAAGAAGTAGAGGTGAAATGTAGTTACAAATGGTCTTATACACAGTGTCCTTACGATGTAATTTTTCTAACTTTTGTTATGAATAAGACATCAGTCAAGTCATTGAAGTGAAGTGCGGTTACAATGTATTTTCAGCACTCATCAAAGACTCAAACTCTCTAGCTCCATGCAACTATCTTTTATTCCCCACCTCTTTATTTTTGTGTCCTTGGTCTATATTTTCAACTACGTCACCAAATGGTTTATTTCCAAATATTACATGATGCCTCTGTTTCCCGATAAAAGTAGTAGTAAGGAAAAGAGAAGACTTAATACAAGCAGAAAATAACGCATTCATATTCAACTTTCATATTCAACTTAAAGCTTTTTCATGCTGTTTCTCATCAGAGTTGAACACGGCCATAATGATCATGAACATTGTTACCCATTATATACATTTCAAGTAGTTTAAATA
>JAAAKL020008914.1:0-15509 GCA_010016065.2 Carybdea cf. marsupialis auct. non (Linnaeus, 1758)
GATGAGGATGATGAGGATGATGAGGATGAGCAGGATGAGCAGGATGCTGAGGATGAGGATGAAGAGGATTAGGATGAGGAGGATGATCAGGATGATCAGGATGATCAGGATGATAAGGATGATCAGGATGATCAGGATGAGGAGGATGAGGAGGAGGAGGAGGATGAGGAGGAGGAGGATGAGCAGGATGCTGAGGATGAGCAGGATGAGGATGATACGGATGATGAGGATGATGAGGATGGTGAGGATGGTGAGGATGATGATGATGAGAATGATGAGGATGATGAGGATGATGAGGATGATGAGGATGATGAGAATGATGAGGATGAGCAGGATGCTGAGGATGAGCAGGATGAGGATGATACGGATGATGAGGATGATGAGGATGATGAGGATGATACGGATGATGAGGATGATGAGGATGATGAGGATGAGCAGGATGAGCAGGATGCTGAGGATGAGGATGAAGAGGATTAGGATGATCAGGATGATCAGGATGATCAGGATGATCAGGATGATAAGGATGATCAGGATGATCAGGATGATAAGGATGATCAGGATGATCAGGATGAGGAGGATGAGGAGGAGGAGGAGGAGGAGGAGGAGGATGAGGAGGAGGAGGATGATGAGAATGATGAGGATGATGAGATTGAAGAGGATGATGAGGATGATGAGAATGATGAGGATGATGAGGATGATGAGAATGAAGAGGATGATGAGGATGATGAGAATGATGAGGATGATGAGGATGATGAGAATGATGAGGATGATGAGGATAATGAGGATGATGAGGATGATGAGAATGAAGAGGATGATGAGGATGATGAGAATGATGAGGATGATGAGGATAATGAGGATGATGAGGATGATGAGGATGATGAGGATGAGGATGATAAGGATAATAAGGATGATCAGGATGATGAGGATGATCAGGATGATCAGGATGATCAGGATGATAAGGATGATCAGGATGAGGAGGAGGAGGAGGAGGAGGAGGAGGAGGATGAGGAGGAGGAGGAGGAGGAGGAGGAGGAGGAGGAGGAGGAGGAGGATGAGGATGAGGAGTAAAAGTTAGAAAAGTAAAAGGAACTCTAGTCCTTGTCATCTTTACGTTGTCTGGAATATTTGCTGTCAGTCAGAGATACAAAATATTTTTCTATTGCTATTAACGTGCAGGTCTGTATTTTCTTATTTAGTGAGACTAAAGGATCCCCCCTCGTTTGGGAGCACAGCAATTTGGCTATTTTAGCTAGTAATAAAGATACTTGGAGAGTAGGACAATACACTGCCTTAGTCATGGAGGACATTTTCCAACAAAGCAACCATAAGAGATAGTTGCTACCTGTAGAATCCCTAGCTCCCGTAGTAAGGCCTTGCCATGTAGTCCCCCCTTCGGCAAACCCCAATTACCCTATGTAAGCCACTTAGAAACACCGCTGTAAGTTACAATGTGTGATGTTGCCATCCAGTAAATATCAATGAAATCTAAAGAGAAATTGTTACAGCTGTTGCTCTTTTCTCATGTCATTGCAGGTGTATCATTAACTTGGAGCGGTGTGTCAAAGCAATTCGAGCTTTACCAGTTCGCCCAGTTTACCACCTCCCATTAACCAACATAGTCAGCCATGCTCTCTCGAAATTGGACAAACCCAGACTATACATTCAATTTAACAAGCATCCCCATTATTGTTTGGTAAGTAGTGTGGCATTAGATTACTTGTTGTGAGTTGAATGATATATTTCTAGTTAAATCATAATTTAACATGTTTGTTTATAGTACAAACCATTAAAAGGGCTCAGTTTTCTTGTGGACCAAGTAACAGGCAGACCTAACTTTACCGATTATACGGAAGCGGTCATCCGTATACAATTTCGCACTGCTCTGTGGCAGTGCTTGGTAATTTTTTTTTGTTTTTGAAACCCGAGGTGGCAGTTTTGTAGGAGCTGATGTTTTGCGAATTCAGGGAGGAACGTGCCGTTTACTTAACTAACATCAAACCCGTGCAGCCGACATAGCAAGGAATCTAATTGCAAAAATGTGTGAAAGGCCTAAGGCCTTTTAGGCCAGTTGAGAATGTTTCCTTACTGTCATCAACTACTTGTTGGTTAACCATTCAGTTCTGCAGACACTGATTGGTCAAAATAGCACCAATCTGGCAGTCAGAGTTCTGATTGGCTACTTGTAAAACAGAGTTCGGTATTAGTTTCATTCCTTCTGTTTTAACATCTTTAACAGGGTGGCCAGCACTCCTGGTAAATCTGGAAACGCCTTAAAAAGCATTCAAAAAATCTTAGGTCTTGAAATGACTGGAGAAATTTGTATTTTATGACTTTTTCCTTGAAATTCCTGGAAGGGTTTTGAGTAGGAATTATTACAGATGACCCAGAGTTGTTTTTACCGCATCCGGGTTTTTTTTAGGTTCATTCTCTTCAATCCCAATAGAGACGATGAAACTTTGCTATTGTTTTCTAATCAATGGAATACATTCATTCCCCAAGTTGCTCTCATTGGCTTGTATTTCAAACTCAGGAATTTTATTGTCTGCAGTAACAAAAGTCAATGGATATAGATGTAGACGTACGTCTACAGTTCTTTTAACTGGGGAGGGGAGGAATCCGTACAATTTTTAATGTAACACAATTTTACTGTCCCCATTGTTTACTTGTAAATCTAGATCAGCAGGGATAGTCAATTTTATTGACTCTCTTTCAGTATTTTGAAACTTTGTATTTTCCAAAGCCACTATGTATTGGATGGCATTTTCCTTTCTATTGTTGAAGGTCACACTTTAATACAGCTCTTGATAGTGTGTATTGTTTATGTAAAGACCAATATGTAAATCTGAGCTTTTAATTGTTTTCCCGGAGAGAGAATTGTTAGTTTGAGGTTTCAGTGGTTTATCTTTCTCCATCCCAGCCATTCGAGGTGTAGGAACTTCATATGTATGGAAAGACTAATGACCCCAATCTTCATCAGCGGAAACTAAAAATAAATTTTATTGTTTGGTGACAATATTTTATTTACCCTCCTTCTTTTGCCAAAGGATAAGTGTATGATAATTTATATGAATGGTTTCTCACATGGACATTGTATTCTTTCTAATGTCTTGAGAGTTTGAAATACCTGGAAAATGTATGTAAAGTTTTTAAAATTTTTGTCGTCCACCTTGTTTTAAGTACAAAACAGGTTTACTTCCTTCATGCGACGTTAATTTAATATGTCTCTGAGACGTATAAGCCCCACCAATCAAATGTTGCTTTCCTTTGAATTCTTGGTAGGTCATCGAAGTGAAGGTGGATTACTTAAGTTCGTGTAAAGCTCTTGTTGAGAACTTTTATTTGCTGAATTTAATATCAGACGAAGATCCATTTCCACTCAATCCTGTCAAGTCCAGAACACGTTCGGAATCAGAATCATCAGAAAAGAACCAAGGTGTCGGTGACTCCAAAGATTCAGTGCGTTTAAAAACAACATCTCTCAGTACTACCAAATCGCAATGCTTTCTTAAAGCAGGAAACATGGTCCAGCTGGATTTGAATGCCTTTAAACAAGATGCCACAAGGGAAAGTAGGTGTTGCTTTTCTTATTCAATTTTGTGTACATCATCGCGTCAGCATTCGGAAGTGGTAAAAATGCGTGCTGAAAATGGTGCATGCTGGCATTAGCGCATGCATAAAGTGGTGCATGCTGGCATTGGCGCATGCATAAAGTGGTGCATGCTGGCATTGGCGCATGCATTAAGTGGTGCATGCTGGCATTGGCGCATGCATTAAGTGGTGCATGCTGTAAATGTTGCAATACTTTCAATATGTTTATTCACAGTTATTAACCTTGTTATGCAGTAGCAAAGAATTGCTGAGATTCAAAGAGGACGTCTTGTTGAATATAGTTTATAGTAAGTTGTTCGATTTCGATGTTTAAAATGTTCAGTGAATTGTTTTCATAAAGGTTAAAAGGCCTTGTATAACACATTAGCTAAACATAATATACTGTAACACAACATCACACTGTAACAGGAAGGCTTGTTGCAGTTTGTAGTGAATTCTAGGTTATTAAAAACTTGTAATAAGAAGTTTCTCATTGTTGTCCTTCTTCTATACATTTTAATGACTGTCGTCTAGAGTGTCAATGACATTGTCACTGACTGGAAATACCTTGAGCAGCAGAATTCACTAGTGACCAACTGCAGCGGATAAGTACTGTTAGTCTGGAGCCTAGATAGTGCTTGTCAAGTTCAGTGCTTATTGACACATTTGCAACTTGGAATGGGGGTAGAAGCTACTTTGACACTTCCATGTCAAAATGTCACTACTAGCTTTAGTCATATAGTAAAGATGTGACCACAGCAAAACAAAAGGTTGTGATTTATAAATGGAAGTAACTCACAGAGAATAAGTAACAAAAGAAGAAGAATCTAACCCGTGATTGAACAACAAGCCAGTATAATCAAAGTATCAATGTTGTAAAAGAGCAACTACTTCCATTATGGACATACCAGTGACTGACGTGCATTTGCAGCTTTCAAGGTGTTATGGACTCTACACAGGAAATACATTTATTATTGTATTTGATGCTGATATTTCTTAACAGTAACTTGTGTTAAGGGCTTTTTTGATATCCAATTCAATAAAGAGAAGCGGTTCTTTTGCGGGAAGCCGACATGTGGTGCTTTGCTTGAAAGTCCTGCGTCAAACGTCTACACTTACTGCTCACACATCTCAATCATGGGGACCTATAAGGGAAGAAGCAAGAACAAAAATGAAATTAAATCAAAATGGTTCAGGTTTCGCCAGTAATAAAGAGCAAGTGACTTTATGGAGCAAACAATCGACATTTCATGTTTATTTAGTTAATATCATCTGAGAAAAGGTTCCTTTTTGTCTGTAACATTGTTACTATAACTTTTCTCTAAATTCTCAATATTTCCCTCTTATGTATAGTTATACTTCGTTTGATTAACAAATAGTAAATGACTGGTTACTGTTTACATTGTTTCCGTTCATTGTCAAGCCATTATCAGGTTTCTGGAGCACTTTGAGAAGGAGCAAAGCTGGAAAGTTGAGATTAAGACTATTTTCACAAAATTAACTCAAATTGAGAAATTATAAGCAACTTTTGCTGTAACTAAAGAGCTCAAATGATCAGCCATTTTAAAAAGGATTCGATCAAACAGACAGGCAAAGTCACAGAATGACATTCAACGTTATAATGATGCTTTAGATCTTTCTTGTAGCTTGATTTTATTCCTCGATGATTTTCTCCACTCTCTAATTTATGTAGTTTTCTTTGCCCTATGTTCACATCTGGCCGGAACTTGTAATTACCAAAGTACCTGTTGTCGCCTCTTCTTCTGCTGCTTCCTCTTCTCCTACTCCTTCTTCTACTCCTTCTCCTTCCGTTTCCCCTCCTGCTTCCACTTCTGCATCCCTTTTCACTTCCCTTTCTACTTCCCCCTCTCCTACGTCTTCTCCTTCTTTTCTTCTCCTCTTTTACTTCTCCTCCTCCTCCTTCTCCTACTACTGCATCTTCTTCTTCTCCTTGTTTTTTCATGTCCTTCTCCTTCTACTTTTCTTCTCCTACTTCTTTTTTTACTTCTCCTCCTTCTACTTTTCTTTCTTCTCCTCTTTTTATTTCTCCTCCTCCTCCTGCTGCGTCTTCTCCTTCTCTTTCTTCTTCTTCGTCCCCTTCTCTTTCTGCTTCCCCTTTCTCCTACTTCTTTTTTCTTCTTCTCCTCTTTCTACTTCTCTTTTTACTTCTCCTCCTTTTATACTCCTATCACATCTAATCTATTTAAAGCCTCCTTTTTATCTGTGTAGATACTACGTGGCATTAAATGCCATATATAGTAGTCACTATGTAGAAAACCAATTATGTCATCAATTTTTCTATACCAGTCATTTGACCTGACATTTCTGAAATGCATTTTTCACTATTGATATGCAACTTCAAGCGATAGCGTTGCAATTTCCATCCTCGTGTGAAACATTGCAATGTTAAGTGCTTTTGTATAGGTGTTTGTTTACTTCATGGTTTTGCCATTCTTGTTTTTACCATATTTTCTCTTACACTTCTTCATTCTTTTGATATTTTATCTCAAATCTTGTATTTCTCTTAAGATCTTCTCTCTATACAAGTAAAGTAATTTGGGTGACAGCATACGTCCCAGTCATATTCTTCTTTGTATGTTAATAGATTTCCATATTTTATAGATTTAATTGCATGTTTTCAATACTATTTTCAAATTAAGCATAGATGGTGTCAGCCCAGCTTTTCAAACAATTCCAAAAAGCTCTTGTCTTGTCCAGTTGAGGAAACACAGGTATTCTGATACTTTGTCGAATACCAATTCCATTCTCTTTCATTTTTAATTTCCGTTTCGGTCATATTCTGATGCGTTAGTTTCCATACATTTGTGATCAAATTGTTTAGCCGATCATTTATAACTTGTTTCTTCTGTGATACCATGAAAAGGTAGTATTCTTCCTGAGTTGTACAATACTTTGCTAACTTACATTAGTTATATTCTCAGTCTTGAAATATCTCAGTCCTTGTAGCATCTATGGAACAGGTTCATGTGATCAAACATGCTACGGTTGTTACCTCTGATTACAGGATTTTGCACCCATCCATGGATTTATTTATCGTCATTTAAACCTGTTTTGTTTTCACATAGGTCTTTGCTGTTTTGCGTTCAACGCCGTAGCACCTGGTGCTTTCCAATGATCATCGATTCCCTCCTTTGAATTTATCTTTGTCGATCTTTAAAACAGGTGTTTGCTATTATTAGATAATTTCCTGTGCGACATTCAACACATTTATCTACTCTGTAATTTCCTTTTCTGAGTCCATGTGTACCACCAATTTCAACCTTACAGTCCTTTGCCAGCTTTGCCTACATTTCACCCATAACTATTCTTTGACTTGCGACGAAATTTGCTGTTTTTTAATGCTTCATGAAATTTATGTAGTTTAGGCATAGAAAGGTTGTAAGGGATACACAATTAATTTATCTGTACAAATTTCATGACTCGGCATGATATGTGCAAGTTTAAAAGTCATGCCCTCTCTCATTCTTTATACAGTATTATTCCATCTCCATGATCACTTTTGTCTCCTCCTTAATTTATAACTCGGTGGTCTTTACTTTCACTTGACACTTATTCCCATCTATTGTAAGTAGTCTGTTCAGAATAACAGATTCGAACTACTATCAAGAGTACTCTTTCCTGGTGAAGACAAATTGGCGTCATATTTTCTCAAAGAATAAACATTCCATGTGGTAACAATGATTGACAAGATAAAGACAACATACGACGTATTTTCCTTTATTATCGAATAGTGTTGATCGAAGCTGTTTGTGTTTACCAATAGTGGTATTGAATATGTTAATTTACACAATTGAACTAGTCAACTAACCAGCAATCCAATCTCTTTACTGCTTAGGATATCAAGCAGCAACTATGATGCCAAAGCGTAAGGTATAGTAAACAACATAAAACAGAACATGTTTATTTTGATAACAAAGGACCACTTAGTACATCAAACTAATTGTTTAGTCAATACTGCTTTGTTTCATTGTGTGTTCAATAGTCTTCATGCAGTTGATATATAAGTTGCATGTTGGCAAGTGTTGATTGCTTGTATTTTGAATAGTCGAATGTTTGTTTGTATCAACATTTAGATCCTCTTAGTTTCGGAAAGTGAATCAAAGCGTTTCGCAACATCATGCAGTTTTAATGTTTGCTGTTTTCATTATACTATCAACTCGGCTCGTAATGATAACCAGAGACCTTGAATGACAAATTCAATTTGAGAACTAACAAGTTATCATTCGTATCTAAAATGCCTCTGCTTGCCGCAGTCAAGTGACTTTCGCGTTCAGCTGCTATAACTTGCAGTATTGATTTAACTGCCGATGGAAGAAAACTAAGGTTTAAGTGCTTCTAAACTTTTGAAGAGCTAATAGTTCCTGTAAAATGAACGACTTCCGACATCAACATGCGTTCCTTCATTGTAGGTCGTAACGGATGCTGATATAGAAGAACCAGCCGAAAAGAAGTTGAAAGAATCTTCCAAACAAGGCGGCAATATTGTTTGCCAGAATATACCAATAAGCGATAAGCTAAATACCATTATCGCATCTTGTAACTGCCGTCTTCCATTTGCGCAATTGCTGAACGAGGTAGGCTTTATTTGATGCTGGTAATGCTGAGATATGTACATAACCAATAATGTAAAGTCAAGATAGATTTTTTGATAAATACAATGTAGCCAACCAAAATAGCATATATAATTTTATATATACAGCGAATTGCCTTTGCCCAATTCTCACCACCACCAGCAACTTGATGAAAGCCTTTGCAAAATGGCTGAAACATGATCTAGCTGGTAGGGGGAGACGAAGCGTCAAATTGACCAGTTGGACTCTCACCTAACTTTTGAGCCGGTGTGGTCCAATGGTTTGGTGCTTGACCTTTGGGCATAAAGTTATTGGTTCGAACCCTTCTGGCTGCAAGTGTTAAAACCACTTTAGTGGTGAAAGCCCACCTGAAGTTTCCGGCATATATCTCCGTTCATTGCTTTGTGTTATTTCATATCTTAATCATCGATTGTGTCTGTCAATATATACATACTATAAATGACTTCGGACTTATTAAACGGAGAACCACTGTACATTAACGCAGACTCTGACTACCCAGCCTCTATCCTGAGACATGTTCCACAAACTGTTATCAAATGTTTGATATCTTCATGCTACGACAAATAAGCAACCTTTGTATGAAGGAGCTTTATTAACCAACTGTTTCAGGTGGTTAAAACCATTCATATGAAGTAAACTGGATGAGGTAGGTTTAATAGTTTCTAAATATGTTTAGGGACTACTTTATTGATGCTGGTCTCGTGTAAGGTATACAATGTCAATCTTGTACGTTTTTGCATTATTTAACAATGTTGTAAAGTATACTTTTCAAAGTTTGAAATCAAGCACTTGCCAAACTACTTAATATTCTTTTATATACATATTCCATCAATAAACATGAATGCATATGGTGCTGGCGGGGATCGAACCCGGGACCTCAACGCCGACTCAATCACTGCTGTGTGTAGTGCAACAGTTAAGCTGTCAATCTGGGTAGTCGATCCTAGATTCTCACCACCAGCAGCAACCTGATATTTGTCGTTTTGCAATCAGATGAATCAGTGCCATTTCCATATAGAACTCAGACAGACATTATCAATCACAGAATACATGATAACTCAATAGACATGAATGCATATGGTGCTGGTGCGGATATCATACTTAAAAGTGATCAACAAAAGAATATATTGAGATAAATATCAAACTGTTCTTTTACCTGCTTTAAGTATAAAATTCTTATTACTACTATCACTATAATATTTAAAATTTCTACAGCACTCAAACTTACCAAATTCTATTGCTGGGCAAGAGATTGCTGTGTTCTCTGTTATTACAAATAGCACTTCGTGATGATTGTTAATACCTTATAGAAAGTCAATGTATGCATTGCACAGCATTTTTTTGTTCATTGCAGTTGTCAAGGGCTGGAATAGTACCACAAGGTCTTCAGGTGGACTCCTCCGGACCTGTCTTGCATCTTTTGGAGTTTCCAGTACTGAGAACATTTAAACACCAGCTGGCCAAGCAACTTCAGCGCTCATTATTTCGTTGCAGTGTCCACTTAACAAAAGACCTCAAAGCTTTCAGTGTTGTATATAAATTTTTAAAGAGCCCTTTCGCAAATGTTGAAGGATCTAGTGTGATCAAGCAGTCTTCCATCTTCGCAGACTTCTTGTACAAAAGACACGATGTTGAATTGGAAGGTGCTACAGAAAAGAATACGAAACAGTCTGTAGTATTTAAACTTGTGAGCGACTGGAAGGCCATGCTTGTTTTGTTTGAACAAGCTCAGAATCTGTCGCTACATCTTCAGGGTTAGTGATTCATTCAAGTATTTGTGTCTTGTGATCTACGCCATTTAATAACGTTAGTAATTTTTCAGTGGTCCCATGACTATGACAATATTTTTCTATCGCTGTTATGATGTATTTCTGGTTTTTAAGGACTCTAAATATAGAAATCATGCCACACAATTACTATTGTTTACATTTTGAAATCTTTTTGAATTAAGCTATTATAACAGTGACATGATGATAAAACCCATGACTTCAAAGACCAAGACCAACCACAAATTACTTACGGAGGAAGTTCTTCGCTCGGTTCTCAAGCTGTAAAGTCACTTTTAAGAGTCAACTCATTTCTTTAGGGCTAAAATCTTTTTTCGAACCATGACGTCATAATTAACACATAAAGGAGGACTGAAAAAGTGTAGATAGTGAATGTTATTGGCAAATTACTGGGACGTACTAGAAAACACCAACACTAAACCAGCGAACATCAAACAAAATCTTTCTGGCTTGCTTTAAAACTTTTAGGTAGTATTGTGAACGCGCCTGTTCAGGCATAGTAAAATAGTCCATTCAATAGCTGTGACAGCACTCATGTTGAACAACATGTTGCAAAATTGCAGAGTCACTTTTATGCTACTTCCGTTAATTTTTGTTATCTTGCTTTTATCGGAGAGACCGCCCTTTATTTGTGGAAGATAATCTGCTTTGTCACAACACTGTTACCTTTGTCCGCTTTTGAATGGTAATGCATTCGTTCTTCTTTAGGTTGTCCAGCCATCGCCTTTTTTTATCAGTCAAGATAGATGTAGCTTTCTTTTAACTTCAGAATTCGGAGAGAGAGGAATTGATTTTAACTACGTCTGCATTAAAGGCTTGACCATGCTTGAAGACGGATTTATTGCAAACGTACTCAAGTTTCGATGAAGAATGTCATACCGACTCACAAAATGGCAACAGTCGAGTTTTTGGGGAGGTAGAGAAAAATTCAGTGCCAGGCATAAATCTACTTTCTCATCTGAGCTCAGAAGACAAGAAGAATAATTTTGTCGGTGTCAGTTGTTTCCCAGTACAGTTGCAACATCTTCATATTGTACAGCATTTTCTTCTGTACGTTGAAATGTTAAGAAATCTTTCGTGAATTTTCCCTTGAAAAACAAGTGCTAGGTGTGTGATTTCGTAGGAGCTGACAATACCTCAATAACCGGGTTACTAGAGAGACGTCCCCTTCCAGTTCCTGAATTCTATCAATCTTTCTGCTAATCTCTTCTTTTTTTCAATTTCAATTCCCGCTAACAATTTTCTAAATTGTCGATCTTTGCGACTTTACACTATTATGGAGTAATAGTTACTTTTTACAGTTTTTCAGAAAATGCAATTTTTTCGTTTTCGTCCTCTGCCTTATATTAAATATAAGTGATATGCTGTTAACAAGAGATTTCATGAATAGCAATAATTAAGATATTGCTATGGTTTGGTAGCGAGGAAGGGACATTACTAGTATAAATCTTAGCATCAGTCAGATTTGTGTTTTTAAGAATGAATTTGAAGACTTGGTTCTTTCTGAATTGCGAGTTAATATTTTAGTTTAAAAGAATTAAAGTGACAGTTGTTTACGTAAGAAAAGATAAGATGTTGGTATTATGAGACATGAGGATATGTGAGAGTTGGGAGTGAGTAATTCAAAGCGTCAATCATATCAATGAGAAATCTGATATCTGATGATGCAAGACTGCTGTACACGAATGGCATTCATACCAACTGCTTTAACATGTACACAGCAACATAACCAAAGGAATTTTTTTCGTTGTTAGATGATTCGTCAGAGATTTTTGGAAACTTCTATGTGGAAGGTTACAACTTTAAGTCACTGGTTTTAAGCTACGGCCATGAAAACCAATTCAAGGTTTGTTGACGTAAATTATTGGTATAAATACGGGTTAAGTATCACATATGTTGCCGATTTCATGTCAAATATATCACATGTGTTGCCGATTTCATGTCAAATATATCACATATGTTGCCGATTTCATGTCAAATATATCACATATGTTGCCGATTTCATGTCACATATATCACATATGTTGCAGATTTCATGTCAAATATATCACATGTGTTGCAGATTTGAGGTAGAGTGATATAGGTTGCGGAGTTCATTCATTACAAGGAGATTGCAAGTTTCTAGTGCGACAGGGTGACCCATGTTTGAGGTCTCTAGTATAACACTTAACCCATGTTGCAGGTTTCCCCTATGTCAGTTGACCCATGTATCAGGTTTCTAGTATGACACGTACCCATTTTTCAGTTTTGTAGTATGTCAGTTGACTCATGATACAGGTTCCCAGCATGTCAGTTGACCCATGTTTGAGGTCTCTAGTATGACACTTGACCCATGTTTCAGGTTTCCAGCATGTCGGCTGACCCATGTTTCAGGTTTCGTGTATGACACTTGACCCATGTTATAGGTCTCTAGTATGACACGTACCCATGTTTCAGGTCTCCAGTGTGACAGTTGATCCATGCTGCAGGTTTCTAGTATGACCGTTTATAAAGATAGCATTTACCAATTTTGGCTATTCTGAACCAGAGAACCTAGCTTGATGCACTAGGTGAAACCGCATTTTCTATTTAGCTGTTGTTATCCTTGAAGATTACTCAATGACAAATTTGATTTACTTTATCTTACGCGAAGAACAGAAATGAGGAGAAAACTGAGTATTTGATGCAAAACGAAGTTCATGGATTCGTTTCACATTAAGCATTGGTCAATTTCAAGTAAAGATGTAGACACTTGAGAAAGTAACAATGCAAGTGCGTTGCTCGATAATTATAAAGCTATTGTAGTCACATGATAAACCACCCAACTTCGATGTCAAATAGCAAGCCTCAAGTCAAGTCAAAATTTGAAGCTCTTTTACGTACATCTGTATAAGTTCGTTCCTATTTTGGCCCTAAAATCAATGGCTTAGTTTGGTCAAGGCACACTGTGCCAACTCGAGCAGGTAGTGCTGTGACTATAGCGAATTTATCGCGGTTGCTATCACGTATTAAAGCTGAGTCGTTAACTTTTGAATACGTAATGAGACGTTTATTAAAACAAGGCTACCCATGCACATGTTTCCCCTGAAATGGTAGAAGGCAGACTAATGGTAATTGAGTTTTAAACTTTTTGTTGCTGTCCGGTTTCTTTGTAGGTCACTATTGATGTAGAACCGATGTCATCACTCTTTAGAATCAAATTTGGAAACATGGGGAATACATTGGAGCAAAATCCACATTTGCAGGTGCAAAACCACTTAAACAAAGAGCTAAATCAGCATCATGATCTAACCTACACTCTAAAGGTGAATTATGTATCTCCACGTCATGCTTACGTATATACCTTTTGCTCGAAATTTATAGAGAAATATCTTCGCTGTTTACTGGCTTTGATTAGGTCAGTGCTGAAGAGATTGTTACATCTGTCTGTTTTGAATTATAACGCCACGTCCTTGTTTTTGTAAGGCGCTCAATAACTGTTTTAGTTTTGTTCCAACTCTTTATTGATCTTTCTTCTTGTTGAGTTCTTTTTGCTACATTTTACTACTTTTTCTTGTTACATTATTGTACTCGTTTAGATCATTCTTCGTACCACTGGACCACTTCAAGCTCTGGAAAAAGTAGCAACTCAGGCTTCACTTGAAGCTACAACAGTAAGTTAAGCCATCGCTTTAAGTTCAAGTTACGGAATTGTTCCTCTTAAAACACTCAACAATAATCCGAAAACATTTGAAGTACCCATCGTTGCAGACGAACATTGATCATGAGAAAACCCGAGCTATAGATCAATGTAATGTATGAAGAAGTTCTTTACATACTATAAATTATGACTCGATGGTTCAATCATATCCTTTAAAATGTAGAACTTTTCTGGTTTTGGTGTGAGGTGGAATAGGTGGTCTTAGAATCTCACTCTGAAACATCCAACATCAAGTTGACTGTGTAAGAAGCATGGTGAGGTCAGATTTAGCCCAGTCGCATTTAACGAATAGCTTTTGACTGCATAGACACCCCCAGGGTAATGTCAACCTCAGAATGAGCCTCATGTAAGCCCATATCTATCGAAATATCTTTTTTCTGCCAAAAACTTTGACTTCATGGGACTACGTTGCATCCCCACTACTCTAGAACCTAATATGTGCACATGACACCACTCTGGTGAGCCAGATACGTCATGGAATTCCACAAGGAGCCTGGAGGAGTCAAATGACGTACGTGTATCATGTCTTATGAGCGTCAGAAGTGCCCATTTAAAAAAAGACTTCTTTAGTTTACAACCAAAGAATCCTTTGATCGCCATGTTTAAAATGCACTTTATTCATTGAGATATATTTCAAAAGTTTACTGTGCAAAAAATCTTATTTTGAAGGAGAAATTGAAGATGACACAAAATTTTGCGAAAGCCACATTTTGATCTGTGTAAACAAGAATGGTAATATATATATTAAAATTGATGTCCAAACACTTTTTGGCATTTTTGTAGGAAATGATAGTTTATTAATTATACCTAAGTTAAGTACCATGTGAGCGAAGTTACTACCGGGGGGGCTCCAGAAGCCCCCTCCCCACCTTAAGTAGAATAAAAAACCAAGCACAATAGGAATAAAGGGAAGGTAGTAAATGATAGATGTTTTTTCTTTGGTGTTCAAGAAGTTTGCATTGAGAACTATGTACATTAATGCAAAGTGACTTCGTTTTAGAAATATTTAACTTATTTTGCATTTTAATAAGAATTAAGTATATCTTTTTATTTTTGAAACAGAGGGTGTTAACACCAAGCAAGAATTTCACAATTATTACGCAATCTTCAACTCATGTCAAGTTAATTTACAGGAATATGTATCCTTTCCTCATTTTATCAAATCCAATATTCTGCGGAACTTTTGCAAGAAATGCTATAAATCGAGATTTTTATCCTTGTTCTTGGGCTAGTCGTTTTAACCGTGTTATAGTTAATATTACATGCCATGGTTTGCAGTGTTATTAGTAGATTTTTATGTAACATATGCGGGTCGGCTACGGCTTCATAAAAAGAAGAGGACTTCGCCACTAGCGATCTGAGAGAAAAATCGGAAGGGTGTGGAGATGCACTGCAGGAATGAGAATGGAAAAATGTTTTTCCATCCCTGGAAACCATTCCTTTGCAGTTTTACCTCATTACTGCAACAGATATTTATGCAAATCAACACCTACGTATAAAGTGTCAACACTACGTTGTTCTCTCAGATGTTACTAGAATAATATACAATAATACAGGACAACATAGTAAGAACAGGACAACATAGTAAGAGCTGGACAACATAGTAAGAACACAACTTGGTAAAGCAGAACAACACGGTAAAAACAGGACAACAAGGTGAGAACAGAACAAAATGGTAAAAGCAGGACAACATGGTAAAGCAGGACAACCAGGGGCGGCTCGTAATATAGTGCACTGGTGCGCCGCACCCCCTGAGCCCATCATAATATATGTTACCCAGATGAGGCTGTTCCTCACTCCATGGACAACGTAAGTTCTTGTCCCGAGGTCTCTTGTTCAATT
>JAAAKL020008915.1:0-15509 GCA_010016065.2 Carybdea cf. marsupialis auct. non (Linnaeus, 1758)
AAGACAACGGTAACTAATTAGCAAAACAGAGAAAGATTGAAAACAAAGTCCTTTTGCCGACAAAGTGACGGTCTAAGCCGTATAATTTCTATGTATAATATTGTATTGTTCGCCAACTTCTTGATGACCAGACGGGGAAACGTGTGGTCGAAAATGACATCCTATTAGAAGGGGTCAGACCCAACAGTAGGAAGGGAGGGCCAAAGCAGTGGGATTTTTAGGGACATTTTTTGACCCTTAACACGGTAATAATTTTCAAGGCCTGAAATGAGAGCTTATTTTACCTTGACGGCTACAGCCCACGTATATTACGGATCTGTAATCGAGCATAAATAATGCTCATGTCTGAACTGAGGATCCCTGATTGACATAAAAGGATCAAGGGTAGACATGCGGCTGTTTGTTATATTCCAATCATGTATTGAAATCCATATTCCCGTGTATGGAGAGAGTGAGTGTTCCATAAAATACGAAATGATATCTAAATTGTGAGATCCTGTTGCTGATAGAGAATGTTAACGACTATCATGTGTTATTGAAATTGAGAGTGGTGAATAAATTTGTATATTTCAGTATTATAACTCAACAGTTTCTACTTTGTAACTTTCCTTACTGATGTTTGTTATTATTTTGCTTTTACTTCCTTAACATTTTATTGAAACTCATTCTCCTCCGCTTGCATATTTAGTTTTCCAAGTAGAAAAATGAAAGGTTTGGTTGATGACACAGAATATCAAGATATCACGAAATGGCAGAACCTTGTTTGACTTAAAAGTACAAGGTATCAAACTGCACGTGATTCTTGTATATGTATGATTTCCTATTCCTGTGATCATTCACCTTTGCTCTAATACTAACTACCGATCAAATACTAACACACGATTCTTAGCCACTCCTTGATTATTCTTAGCACATCAAAAAGCTTTTTTGCATTTGATTCTCCAAAGTACAAATCTTCATAATGGAATACGAAGCGGAAGGAACGAAACTTATACCAAGCTGTGTTTTTATAAGGGCCACTTAGAACTTGGACAACCTGTTAGGTGTTTTTGACCACTCAATGTCTTTTAGAACAACTTGATGAAGTTAAAAGGCCCAGCGGATAATTTCAAGTTCTTTCCGTTTTCAAATCAAGGATTTACTTGCTTTTATGTGGACCAGCTCCAGAATGGTAAGATGAAAAGCAGACGCTGTCTTCCCTATGATACGGAAGTGGTCACCCATATACACTTTAGCACAATATGGGTTTTCTAGCAGAGTTGGTGTATGTCTGAGTCTCATTGCTTAATATTGCTTAAAAGCTGCTCTCTGTCAATTTAACTCCCACGGCTTGCGGTCAAAATGATTAGCCTTGCACTGGTAAGAAGACGAGTATACAACAATGCTGTAATGTGTGAAAGGCCGTCCGTACCATAGGTAAGGAAAGGTCTGCCTTAAACTTCAAAGCCGAAAGGCCAACACAGCCTGCCTTTCATTAGCAAAATCAAACTTCATTGTTGAGTTTCACTGACTTAATCCACACAAAGACAAGCTATAAATACTAACAGCCAGGCATTATACGGTGAATTGCACCCAATGAACAGGTATAGATGTCTCGCCTTGTAAAATGTGACGACACTTTTCCAAGAGAGTATTTCGGTCGAACTATTATATTTGATTTGACTTTCCGATTTTGGTAGTTACATCAAATATCTTTTCAATATGAAGCCCTGCCGAAGTGTCCAGATTTTTTTCAAGAGCTTTCCAATGTCTGTGTGCATGATCGCATTTCCGGAAGTTGTCAGAAAAATTGAAGACTTTATCTATCTCGTAAGCATATCATGCGAGCCCCAAAGTTCGGCAACAAGAGTCGTGTTTGTCAAGTGTGCTGCATTTCAAGCTATTGTAAACAAGGTCTATAAAACACAGGTCATGACACTCCAATGACACAGGGAATCAAACACATGGACTCCATTTTGGGTCCAGTTGGACCCAGTTTTGAAGCTGCGGTGTATAGTAAATGACCGTGTCGGTGAAGTGTTGATGTCGTGTAGTTGAGTTTTTCAAGGTCTTAATCACAATGTAACAGACTGGGACATGTTATGCGTACGGTCAAGGCATAGTCCTAGAATGTAATCGCACAGAGAATATAAATTTGTAGTTATTTCTGTGAATTAAATGGTCAAATTACCAGGCACGTTTCTGCAGCAGTCGGTGTTAAAAGGGAACATTAATGTTGTGGATCTCCAAGTGTCGTTTAACTCGTGAATACAACAACTTGGCCTTTCGGAATATATTATTGCCAGCGAGGATAACTGAACAATGTCAATATATGATGAAAGCAAAATATTCTTACCTTGTATTCCTTTGGTACGAGAGGCAGTCACAGTGACTGGGAATTCGACCAGTGTGATGTTGATATTTCATTCATTATCAAAGTTGTCATCAGAAATAATCTGCAAGACACATAAGTTGGACTCGTACAGTTCTTCTGACATTGTCTCAACTATAAGCCATAGAAGTGTAAGTTTATATCCCAAGTGACAAAAAAAGTTTCACTAATGAATCAGATCAATAAATCAATCCAAATCTGTTGAATCTGTATACAGGGACGTGAGAAGCATCTCAAACTTTGGGGGTGGGGGTGGGGGGTGAGGGCACAACAGTCAAAGGGCACTTCTTCACTTACCGAACACTTTACTACGTGTTGGATGTAAGAGTGGATATAAGGGCACGTATTGCAAAATCGTGGGGGGGGGCACGTGCCCGGTTCCTACGTCCCTCTATGTATAGCTACAGGAGATTCATCCATTGATCTAAGTGTGATTAAACACGTGTGATAGTGGACATTGGTATAGACTTGATTTCTACTTCAGGTTTACGTTTTGGGTAAATATCTTAAGTTGATTAGCTGAAGAAAGGAAGACAGGGAAGTAGGCATGAATAGTTAGTAAGCTAGCAAAGGCAGCAAGGACGGTACCTCAAAAATTGGGTATACAGGGTGACATTTCGGTCCCATCTTTCATCATCCTTTGCGGTATATTAACCATCCTACCCCCAGTCCATGCTTGAATACACTTCAAGGGCGGACGACAGACCTTCATATTTTAATGCATATCAGCTGTAGTGTTCTCTAAGGCCAAGACTTAACACGAAGACATCTGACCGAAGCTGAAGGGGGGCGGGACTTTTCGAAAATTTTGCGCCATTCCCCTTCCCCACCTTCCCATGAAATATCAGATGCAAAATACTGAAAATTAAACCTGGTGCCAGTCTGGCTGCTTTCGTGTATTACTTAGTCAATAGCGTTTTTAAAAAAAATATTCATGGAGGCTAGGTTTTTAGGGGTAAAAAGATGTAGAGGGACTTTACAAAATTTCATGGAAGTACACTGTGTATGGAAGTATCGGGCTTACTGATACGGTTCTATTTCATATGACCCTATCAGCTACTTCGGCCTCGGTAAATGGTAGGTTAAGGGAAATGTTTTCAACTCTCTCCCCTCCTGTTTTACAACCGTCCTCTACCCACGTTGACGCAACCTTGTCAGCAATTGAACTTCAAACAAAGCTCTAAATTGCGGCCATAACCAAACTCACACGCTAGGTACGGTAAAGTCAATCCAGGGGGCACGATCTGAGGAACTAAGGTAAATTTACTACAACTTTGTTGATAAATCGGTATATGAACAGCGATGTATTGCTCCAATTAGTATTAAATTTCATTCATTGTATTTGGAATGCATCATCTAAAACTGATTTACCATTGGAGGGCGAAAGTATTTGTGGGGGGCATTGCCTTTTTGCTCCCTCTCCGGCTACGGCCCTGCTTCTATATCAGGTGTAATGGTATTGATATGTTCTTTAAAATGCCAGGAAGCATCATCTGGATAAACAAGCATCTTAGAAAATAAAATCCTTTAAATGTGGACACATCTAAAGTTCTTGTCTGAATCTTTCTCGGCGGAGCTACCCAAGATAAACATGCCTCTGTAAAACATATGACATGTTGATGTAAGGAGTAGGAAATAACAACACGCCGCTCGATCACTACCTGTTGTTACGCCTTAGACTTCTGCCTAGTCTGCACAAAGGTCATACACAGCAGGACCATTTATCAGGTTCATTTGATCGATTACACGGATTCGTTAGACTTAAGACTCATCAGAAATTTTTACTGTTAGTCTACCACAGTGAAAATTTGTCACATTTCAAGATTTGTTTATTTATTTTGACTTGGGCATATCTTTCGACTGAAATCAAAGTTATCATCAGGACTGATCTGCTACACACACAGGTTGGGCTCGCATTGTTCTCCTGACTTTGTCTGAATCGTAAGCCATGGATATGTAAGTTTGTAATTCGACTCAAATTAAAGTTGTCATCAGGACTGATCTGCCTTGATATCCTTATAAACGAGTGATAAAAAAAAGTTGCCTTTGATTTTCTGGTTGCCTTGTACGAAATTGAAGTTTCGCGGGAAATGCTGTTTACAGTAAAATAGGACCCAAAATGGCGCACAGTCATTCCTTGTGACGTCACGTCACACACGGTTGCGTTTCATGACCACTGATCTCTTTTTTTATCAGTTGATAACTCTATGGTAATGACCTGTGTTTTATAGACCTTGATTGTAAAAAGTCCTCCAATAAAGTTCATCGTCAATGACCAGTATTCTCACTGATCTCTAAAAAACACTGGATAGAGCATCTTCCGCCTGAAAGTGACGTCAGTCGTTGGACTCCATTTCAGTCCCTATCACACAAAGCTTATAAGCAATGTTACACAACATGGCGGACTTTCCTGCGCTATTTTAACTAATGGGGGCCAGCACTCGTGACTACACCTTTTCGTATGTTGGAAACAATGCGAAGCTCGATCCAGTCTTTTTTAGAGAACCGTGAGTATTCTGGATTTCGCATTGTTGGCCTCACTTCCAAATCCAAATTGCTGCTGGATAGATGTACTTTTAGTTCACGGCCAGTATTCCTTTGTCGCTTGTGGATGTGGGGAGGGGTTGTCTTAGCTAAAGACAGATTTAACAGTCAATTTTCATCTGAGTATGAATGCTGGCCAAAAGATCTTTAACAGGACTCCTCCGGCAAAGGGGAGTTTCCCACTTGATCATGAAGGTAGGTGCTGTCGTAACTGTTATGAGGAGTTGAATCGCATTTCATCACACCAAACACTTCATACTGTTACATGTTGCTATCTTCATCTATTTAATTTTCCAATTTTTAGTGCGCCGATTGAGTAAAAACAAACAGCAATAAACCTAGCATAAGACATGTGGTATAAATACAAAGATTATATATACCATCAACTAATTAGAAAGGCATGTGAGGAGTTTAAGGTCAAAAAATCGGCGGATTTTACAAGGAGGGGACCAATAAATATACATATATAATATATAAATCAATAGATAGATCTCAAGCAGTACTACAAGATTATGAAAGAAAATTGTGGAAATATGCATGTTCTGGGGAGTAAAAGGGTGAGTAAAATCCGTCAACGCTGCATGATCTCATGAAAAAAGAACATGAAAAACATAGGTCGTCCAACTGTCCTGAGTGCAGAAAAGGAAAGTGTCCAGGCAAAGGGGATCGACGAAGTAGGTGGATGGAGTTTTCCAGTTAGTAAACTGGAGCTGCAGTTGATGGTCAAGGATTTGCTAGACAAAAAGGGAATCAAAGCCAAACAGTTTAAAGATAACATTCCTAAGGAACACTGGGTTAAGAGGTTTATGGCAGGGAATAAAATGTCAGGTTGAATGGCATCGAACATCAAGCAGGCAAGGTTATCTGTTAAAAAACATGTTGTAGGTGATTTTTCAACTGACTGAACTTATCCTATCTGATTATCTGCATATCTGTTCTGTAAATCCTGGCAATATCCTCCTCCTTTAGTGGCCAAGTCTCGCTACCATGTAGCATAACACTTCTAGCACAGGCTTGATACAATTCTCCTTCCATCCTGTGTGTGAACACGCGGGATGTTAATACAGGTAGAAGCTCCCTAAATTTCTTCCAACCAGATTGGACACGGGATGTAGAACTTGCTTCTGCCCTTTTCACATAAATATTCCCTCAGAAGCAAACAGCTGGTACAGATGACAGGCTTATGTTAATGTTACATCTCAGCCCTCAAGTTGATATACTTTGAGTAATTGTGCCATCTTAACATGATGAAATCACATCTCCTAAAAATACTCATTTTGGCAATAACTTGAATTAGGAATAAACGTATTACTTCAGCAAATATACTATGTTCATGTTTTTAGATTTCCACACAACAGTATTCTCCTGAAAAAAGTGGTCAATTGCACTTATGAGGAAAGATGGGAAAGCTTCAAAGACATCTGTTATTTGTGGCAAACACTTCAGAGAGGAAGATTACTAATATTTTGACCTTAGCTTGTCTGTTAATGACCATCTATTGCCAAACAGAAAAAGTTTGAAAAGAAATGCAATAACATCCAGCTTTGATTTTCAAGGCCAATTTCTACAGCCAAAGAGCATACCACTTTGTGAGAAAAGCCCTTCATCTGCCAAGTCCTTCAACAATTAGAACCTGAGCTAGTGTGAGCCTAGTTTTCTTATGCAGGTAATAGACAGCCTGGAGACAAAAGTTGCTGTCACAGAAAGAGATTGTGCCATATTTCGTGATGAAATGGCAATACGTTCTCAGACACTATGGGACAAAAATTGTCAATGTTTGTGGGCTATGTAAATTATTGGTCGATAATAGCAGAAGAGAGGGAAGCAACAGCAATGAATTTTCTTGTTGTTATGGCTGCTGGGTTGAAAGCTAAATGGAGCTTTCGCATTGCGTACTTCTTTACAAATAATGTCACTAGTTAGTGATATTCAATAGCAGACCATTAAAGAGAGCATTACCCTCCTTACTCAAAAGACTTTTGATGTACATGCTGTAGTGTTTGATGGAGCATCAAAAAACATTACAACTGCTGAAAAACTTAGTTGCCCTTTGACAGAGTTAGACGGAGCTTTCCCACATCCCACAGTACCAGGCAGGAAATTTTTGATTTTCTTGATATTTACCATATGATTAAGTTAGAAAGAAATGCTTTAGCTGACAGGAAATTTTTTCAAGTACCATAGAAAAACAATATCTACTGGGAACACATTCGGAAATTGTACAAAGTTCAAAAAATTGATGTAAGTACTGCATTTGGGAAAACAAGTTAAAATCCGCTCATATCCAATGGGCAAATCAGAAAATGGAGGTAAAAGTGACCACACAAACCCTTAGTAACTCTGTCTCGGCAGCTATAAATTTCCTACGCTTCCAGAAGTGGTGCATATTCCTTGACAGTGACCAAACATCACATTTCATATCAACAATAAACAACATGTTTGACATCTTGAACTCTAAATCAGATTATGGTAAACATTTTAAGCAATCTATTACTACAGAGAACATTGCTGACATTACCAAATACTTGGAAGATTCAAAAGAGTATTTTTAACACTTGGAGATGGCAGTGGAAATCCACTTATTTCCTGCCCTAGGAAAATGTTCATAATAGGCTTTTTATCGGCCTCAACAGCCACCATGACACTATGCAGTGAGCTATTTCATGGTGAAGAAAACAAGTTCTCCTTCTTTTTAACATACAGACTATCCAAAGATGTCTTGGAGATGATTTTTAATAAAGTACAGGGGAGCCTTGGCTGTAACAATAACCCAAATGTGCTTCAATTTCAATATGCATTGTGATCTTTGTTAATAAAAAATTGCATTGAGGCTCCAACCAGTTCTAGCTATGTCCAGATTGACCACGATGATAATGGCCATCAAAAGCAATGCAAGCATCACCAGGAAATTGTGCAGAAACTGCAAACACCCACTCAGTGGTGGGCCGATGTATTGTACTACGGAAGTGGTTACATTGCCAAGAAGATATGCAAGTCAATGTCCTGCCCAGACTATGCATCTGCTCTTTATCAGGCTTCAGATAACCTAGCTCAGGATTATCCTCATGGCAACAGCTTACTGGCATACAAGGCATATGGGCTCCTTCTTGTGCCATCAGTGTCAGTGTTTGCAGTTGTGAAGGCTGCTGATCATTCTCTACAGCAGATGATGATCAATTGGGAAGACTTAAGCCGTCACCAGCTCAATAAACTATACTGCGAGGTATGGACAGAAGTGTCCAGTAAAATATTTGTCGATATTTCTGATCATTCAAAGGAAACCCATAGTCTAGATGAAAACATGAGGGATGGCCATATATCCTATTTGGTTAAGGAAATCTTTAGGATCTATGCCAATCTATTTGTCCATCAATTTGGCAACATCTACACAGAAGGAATAATCAGGTCTGGGAAATCCTCAAGATGGCAGAAACTTCTGAGTCTATTTCAAGTGAACCAGTTGATTCTCTATTGCCAAGATAAAGTGTTAATAAACACTTTGGCACATAAGACAGGTCTTAAATGCTATAAACAGTATGTGATCACTTGATGAATCAAATGCATCGTCAATGATGCAGTGAAATAAAGCCGTCATGTACTCGAGTGTACCCAAAATCCCTCTGTAGGACAATGTTGACTAATGTTGAGCCCATGCCACAACCTATGTGTGGCTACCATTTTAACTCTGCATGCTTGCCAAAAGGAGAACAATAGATTTTAGCCTCATTATCAATCTAGCGACTATCAAATCAATGACTGGAACCATGCTCACATCTGTGGTGGTGTACAAAGCCCTCAACATTTATCAAGGCTGTACAATTGATGGGCCAAACGGTACCATGCACAGTTGTACCAAATCTGGGTGGTTTGACTACGAAATGTTCCACCTGTGGTTCTCATCATTTCTTCCACAAGTCAGGCATATCAAGGGGCCTAAAGTTTTGTTCAGTGACAGCTCAGCATCTCACTTTAATGATTCAGTGATTGAGATGGCAAGGGAAAACAACATTTATTTTGTTATGTTGCCACCTAATGCCACCAAAGTAATGAAGACATTACATGTAGTAGTTTATGGGCCTATGAAGAGAGTGTTGAGGGCGGTTTTAAAGGAATGGAGGAGGGAGACAAGATGCTCTGGAGCCTTTCAGAAAGAGTACTTCCCTTGTTTGCTCCATCACCTCAGCAACAGCATTGAAGGTGTTGGAGAAAATTTATGATTGTGATTTGAGGCATGGGGACTCTTTCCAGTGAACAAAGAATGCCCCATATCCAGATTGCCAGAAAGCCACACTAGAGAATGTGTTGGAGATGCCACAGTTTCAATCCTTAATGATTTGTTGATTATTTTATTGAAAAATCATCATGGGCAAGGGTCAACTAAACCTCCAAGAGGGAAAAAGCTCTCAAAAATTCAGTCTGAAGCCATATTAGGGAGTAGCAGTGCTACATTTGATAGTTTGTTTTATTGGTAAGAGAGAGCATGACTGGGTTGTAGGAGATGAAGGGAGTGACATCAAAAGTGAATTGGTTGGGTGTGAAGATATGTGAGCATTGGTACCATGAAAAATGTTTAGTGAATGTTCTTGGTGAAGGGAAAAGCTGCTTGTGTTGTTGATTTTGATAGACCAGCTGAACACGTTACTGTTCTTGTTTTTTCTCAGCCGATTCTTTGTCACTTAACTTACTGTCCAAATTAACCTAAAACACACTGTTCATAGTCCATTCTATCTAGAGACAGTTACACCTACGTGACCCACTGGACTTGAAGTGGTTTCCATATGTACTTCCATTGTTACGCTGTTGAACATTGCCTTGTAACTGCTAGCTACTCCATTTGCAACAAATGTCTGGTACTTCGCACAATCATTGTAATGCATCCCAGCACACACATGCTGTCTGCCCAGAAAAACATCTCACTGACAGGGTATCCCAGTTCATGAAGTAACTGGGCATTCATTCTCACTACCATTGCTGCTGCTGTGAGTTCCAATGTAGGGATGAATATGTTTTTACCAGTGCTACACGTGCCTTTGCTGATAATAGTGAACAAGCAATGTTATCATTATCATCTATCAGCCTTACATAAGGTGCAGTTCCATGAACATCCTCACTGGCACCCAAAAAGTAATGTAATTGGCAACTGTTCAACTTTCCAAAAACCGTTGGACCTTGTAGCACCTCCCTAACTTTGTGAGTCCCCAACTTTGGGAAAATCGTTAAGTCACTTGTTCCACTTAATATTGTCCAAGTTTTCAATGATCTGATCCCAACTGTATCTCTTGCAACATAGATTTTGTAGAAACATCTTAGCTGGCAACATGACTGGAGCAGCTAGGTCCAAGGTGTCATACAGTGAGCTTATTATGGACAAAATATACTTCTTCTGGTGGGCTATCTGACTTTTCATGCTAAAGCCCTTGCACACTCCTGTAAACTGTTTCTTACCCACTTAGTTAATGTAAAGCCTCCCTTTAATAGAGAACTACCAGGTCCTGCACTAAGACAATAGCCTTGACTTCTGTTTTAATTGACTTGATGCAGTCATCAGTATAAGAACTATGTTGTAGGGTCTTGATGGCTTCTTCTGACAATCTGTCTTTTTATCTGTCTGTCTGTCTTTTTTTTTCTTCGGCTACAATACATACTTTACTGACCGACAATCTAGCTCTTTTGCTATCCTCTCCATACCACACCATATTCCAAACAACCCAAGCAAGCCCCATCCTTGCAGCATACAGGCTTCTTATAGGCACTGTTATGATGGCTAATGGAGTATAGGCAACTGCTACCAAGTTTCCAATTAACAGGCCAACCTTTTCACACACTTCTGGTAATTCTATGTACTTTAAATGTTCCCAGTATGTTATCATTCCTCCTTGAAATGTGTGCCTTGTGGTTGACTTGTGGTGTGAAAGTTAGAGAGCATCCCCTCAAGTTCTACTAAATGTGTGTGCCATTAAGATGATGTTGTCTGCCAATTCCAGGTGGCAGAGGTGTTCTTCATCGATGTTGATGCCCCTTCCCCCACCCCACCCCCAATGGATCATACCTATCACTGTGGCCTGTAGGCATGATGTGAATAATCTTGTTGAGATATTATGACTTTGCCTCACCTCCCTCTGCATCCTGACCTTATTGCTGTCTTGGTGCAATCTCAGGCCCATTATATACATCCTTGATTAGCTGACTGTAAGTGTCTCTTAGTGGTGTGAAGAGCGGGGTGAATTCAACAGAAGCAAATACGTTTTCATACTCCACAAAGGCAAAGCAGAGAGGGATCACTGTCGTAGACCAATTTTTATAGGATTGATTGATTAGCAAACTGATTCATCAATGTATCCCATGCTTCCTGACTTGTCTTCACATCTCTGACATGTATTTGTTTTCAGGCTCAATGGCCAAGCAAATGTATGTCCATGTCTTCTTTGCACAAGACAAATTATTTTTCATTGATTCATAAGAGTTTGGACCTGAAGTAATGAATTTACCATCACCAAATTCAAATAACTTGATGCTCTCCATGTGTAACTTCCTATTAAAGGCCCAATCTCTGTAATTTGGTGCCATTCAATTTGGCAAGGTGTAGAGCACCAAATTGATCTTACAAGGAAGGAGCCGTCTTGATCTCCATAGTTAAATAAATTATCTCTGGACAATCCAAAATGCACAACAGACACTTCCCATTACTAGAACTTATCTAAGTCAAATTTCATGCCTAGGCACCATAACCTGATAGAATATATGCTAGTGAAGAAGTGAATTATTCAGCTTAAGATTTTATATGTCACATTTCAAATAGGAGGACAAGAAGAGTAGTAGAAATTAACAGGATAACTTCGCTTACAGGACTACAGTAATGTAACATACAAAACATGGAACAGAATTT
Organism: Carybdea cf. marsupialis auct. non (Linnaeus, 1758); assembly: GCA_010016065.2. Taxonomy (NCBI): domain Eukaryota; kingdom Metazoa; phylum Cnidaria; class Cubozoa; order Carybdeida; family Carybdeidae; genus Carybdea; species Carybdea cf. marsupialis auct. non (Linnaeus, 1758). The sequence goes on from JAAAKL020008915.1 coordinate 11,802, forward strand.
CATCAATGAACTATCCTCAAATATCCAATGACAAGTAAAACATCATATTGTTATCATAGACTCTTTGTAGGAGGACATGTCTGTAGCTTCACTCCAAACCTAAACAATAAATTTCTGCACATCATTTAACACCCAAAACCCTATCAACTGGCAAATCTTCTTCTGTAAAGTTTTTGACTTCCTTAACTTTTTTCTCCTTTGGAATTCTGCACAGACCTTTTGGCTATCACTGTTCCATTTTGTCAACACAAATCCTCCATGTTGACAGGCACTAACAAGGTCATCTACTAACTCAAGTGCCTCCTCCTCTGTAGCTTTTAACTTCAAGCAGTCAACCAAGTAGAAGTTTTGTTGGATAGGTATCTTGGCTGCTTCTGATAGCTGCTGTTCATTGTTTTCACTATTTGCCTTAAAGCAAAATCATCACAGCTTGGTGGGGCCACTACACCAAAAAATTGAACTAACATAAAAAGTCCTTCACTTTGTTAGTAAGATTGTCATGTGACCACCATAGAAATCGCAGCATGTCTGTATCCTCCTTCGATACTCCGACTTGGTGAAACATTGCTTCAGTGTCTCAACTGGCTCCTGTTGGAATCTCAGTAGTACCCAAAAAGGCTGCTTGTCAAACCTGGCCCTAGTAACAGGAGTTTGTTGAGTGATGTCCCTTAGTACATTGCCACACAATGAAAAACGATGTGTATTTGTCCTTTCCTAGGGTGGTACACACTATGGTGTGTGATGTACCATACATTGCCATCATAACATTCAATCTCATTTTTGGGAACAAACTCTGCATACCCTTTTGTAGTAACATAGCAATAAATGCCCTATAGTCTACATTGAAATCCTTCTTTTTCAGCATTTTTCTCTTTAAATGCAACAATTTTTTTTCTGCCAGATCTTTGTTGTTATGCATTAATGCCTTTTGGTTTTTGAGAGGCAAGCCTATTTGATTGTGGCCCCCAACAAAATGAATAGAACCCTTGACATCATTTAAAAATGTAAGATCCTCCACTGACTTTTGGAGACACTGTACATCATCTGTAACACTTTCAGAAAAGTCCTAATAGAACGTCTTAATCAGCTGCCCCTCAAGACAGCTCAAACTAGTGACGTTTACACTAAGCCTTGGTGTAAGAGAGGAAAAGGCAGATTCAGCGTTTGTGTTATCTGGTTTGACATTTGGTAAGAGCTCTTCATCGTGCTCTATCTGCAGTGCTTTCATCCACCAGTCCCAACTGTCCCATATCCTCCTCTACATTGCCGAGCCATGTCTTCTTTTGTCTTCATCTTGGACTGTTTCCAGGGATTTCCATACAAAGTACTCCAGCTGGGACAGTCCACATCTCCTTGCTACTGTTTCACTGCTCACTCCATCACTCCATTGGGCATCAGCCATGTATCTGAGGAATCTCCTGTCACATCTAACAAGCAGTTGCTCCTGCCCTTTTGTCATGCTCTAAGTTTCCATACTATAAAGAAGGATGGACCTCACGCAAGCTGCATGTACTGAGCACCTACTTCTGGGTGTTACATGCCTGTTACACAGCAGACTTGATATTTCCTTCCACTTTCGCCTTTCTGCTGCTGTTCTACATTTTAGAGATCTGTCTGTGCCTCTATCACATCCCACCTTGTCTTCTAGATAACAGAAATCTATAACCTCTTATTATTTCACCATCAATTTCCAGATCTTCACTGACTACAACAATTTCAGCTCTACAGGTCAGGCACTGGAAATCAGTAACTATTCCGAGATCTCATCCCAGAGCACCTTTTGTGGCACCATTTCTTGCATACTGCACAAAGCATGGAGTTAACACCAACTCCTCTGCTGCATACCCTACATGGATATCTCCCAAACTTAACTAGGGTCTGAGCTGCTCCACCAGTGACCATCAGCTTCATCTTTCTTGCTTTCACCTTAAGATCTCACTTCTTCATCTCAGTCTTCTGACTTCTGAATTTATTTTCCACCAGGTCTCTACTCTCTGCTGTCAGCACAAGTTCATCAGCATAAAGTAACTCCAGGGCACCACTCCCTTGACATTTCTTCATTGCTTCCTCCATCATGAGGATGAACAGCAATAGGCTTAAGGAAGAGCCCTGGTGCACCCCAACCTTGGATGGGGAATTCTTCAGATGAACCTCCTGGGACTCGTACTTGCAATATGGCACTTGAATACAGCAGCATTACCAGTCTGATGAGCTTCTCAGGGACTTTCTGTCTATGTAGGTCCCAGCTGATGGATGGGCTAGGAAGCCTGTGAAAGGCCTTCTCCAAATCTATGAATGTATGGTTTAGTCTGTTCTTCTTTGGGAGGTATTCAGACTGAAGAATCATAGTGATAAAGATCACATTGCTGCAAGACTACCCTGGTCTGAAACCAAACTGACAATCCATGATTTTCACAATCTTCCTCAATCTGGCTTCGATAATCTTCTCATAAATTTTCATAGTGTGTTCTAGGGGTCTTAACCCTTTGTGCTTTTCTCACTCCTAGGGATCACCTTTATAAAGTGCAATTGTTTCACTTATCTGCCACTGTGCACAAACCTCTGTTGCTACCCTCCCCCATTTATCAATACTTGGGACTGGAACAAATTTCTACTGGTTGTACATCCCTGACGCCCACCCAAGAACAGTTCACATTGCAATTGACCCTGCTCACTGGCTATTAATGATCATCCATGGCTCCATGGCTTTGGGGACATTGACTCCAATTAGTAGCTCCACTTCTGACTGTATTTCGAGATGCACTCTCTAAAAATGTGGTCGGCTGTTAATATCTTCCTGGGTGGAAATACTGTCAACAGGTATAACTTCCTGTGTTTATGCATCACATATCTCTAAGACATAACCTCCTTCCATGGTAGACATGGGAAGTCCTGTTACTTTATGTAATTCCCACCTGTCTTTCCCCTGTCATAACCTGTAATGAGGGTTTCCTTATCTTGCCCTTTATTTTGTGGCAAGTCCCTCAGTTAAGACATTGTTGTGCTACCACTCTCTAGCAGGACATACATTTCAGCAAGCTTGTCGTGAGGTATTCCCCTTATTTTCACAGGTGCCACTGCTAGTGGTTTAGTTACTAAATTAACTTAGGAAATAGGAAAGAACAACTGCAAATCTAGTACTTTTGGTGCTGACTGTCAACCATTAATCTTGATTCTTTAGTGCACTGACACGATCAGCAAGCTACAATAAAACATGGAAGTAACAGAACTAGGGAACTGTACTACATCTCCCTTTCATTATGAACAAAACTTTACTAATCTACTTGCAACTTAAATCATGAGTACAACCAACAACTAATCCATTGCAAGTCAGCAAATATGAACTGATGATAAGTCTGTTTAATCATCATCATTCCTTTAATGTGGCGTTTCCCCTTCAAGGGGGTTGCATGGGAATATGGTTAGATATCAGTCCCTTTCTCCAAAGGATTTTATCTGCAGGGTCAACATGTGTCATTTTTTGACGCCTTTATGTCTTCTCGTACTGTACCAGCCCAGTTCTTTTTTGGCCTACCACGTCCACAGGTACCGTCTACTATCAGGTCTGCCATTTGTCTGATGTTACCTTCGTTACGATGTACCTGTCCATACCAACTCAACCTGTTGCAATGCACCGCTGATGCGATATCAACAATGCCTAATCTCTTCAGCAGGGAGTCGGAGCTGGTGGGATCCCCCAAGCGCACA
>JAAAKL020008916.1:0-15508 GCA_010016065.2 Carybdea cf. marsupialis auct. non (Linnaeus, 1758)
CCCACTCCGAAAGCGAAGACTTTACCATTGCACTAAATAGTGCAATAGTAAAGTCGACAATCCGGCTAGTCGATCCCATACATACATATATATATATATATATATATATATGTATATATAAAGATGTACTAAGGCAGATACACAAGCTGTCATGAAATCCATAGTATAGAAATCATAAAACATGAAGTGCTTACGGCGATGGCCCGGATCGAATTCAGGATCTCTCACACCGAAAACGAAGACTTTACACTTTTTAGTGGAATAGTACAGTTGACAATCCGGGTAGTCGATCCGGAATTCTCATCACCACCAGCAACCTTTTTTTTTGTTTGGCTGTTAGCTTCATCAGTGCCATTTCATTTATATCAGAGAGGTGTGGTTCCTCCAAATTGTGTTTCAAAGAAATGGATTAAAAATCGGAGCTGCTGATAGAAGCCAGTGTACCTTACTTACAATAGAAGAAATCACGAATCTAATATTGTTTACGCATACAACATCAACGGTCATATTCTATGAGACTCGAGGTCCTCTTAACAAAGCAAGAATTCAAGTTATAAGTTGATATGCTTAACTATTTCTTTCAAGATTAATAATTGTCTTACAATGGAGAATTTATTGCTAGGATATTTTACTGTTTGTTAATTTTGTTCAGCTAATTATTTATCAGTATGGTAGGTTGTGCATGTTATGTCAATCTGCCGTATTTTCCACATTTGAGGTGGCATTTCAGAACCTTTCTATTTTTAGAATAAAGCTATAGCCTGACAGCGAGAACGGCTAGAGCTTCTTTCTTCAAAATTATATTGCTACTTTCATGCTTCGAGCTGAATACCCATTGTGGAAACATTATCGGACTTTCAAAGTTTTTTCCATCTTACTTCATACATTCATTTGGGTTTTTTTAACTTTCAAAGTTTTTCCGAATTAATTTTTCCCATTCATTTTTCCCGTTCCCACGTCATTCATTCATTTAGTTCTTTTTAACAATCTACGATCCTTCTTAAGCAGTGAAGAAATATTTTGTAACCTATAATTTTAGTCAGAAATGCCTTCTTCATTGCTAAGTGGGCTGTCCAAGCAATACTTCTCACTCAAGCATCCGTAGTACAACTCCTATCCAGCTCGTCTTATTTCTTCATCAAATTATGGACTTTTCCATCACTCAGATTGGATGTGGACGCTTTTCTCGAAAAGCAGACGCACAGACAACAAAGAGATAGAAAATCAGACAGACTGACTCGATCTTATTTGATAGATTAATGTGTCAAGTATGGCTTAGTAGGTTTAGAGTGTATTACCTTGGGCAGAAGACCCTTTTTTACTTTTCTGTCATAAAACTGAACATATGGTCAATGTTGTTCGAGACGTTTAGAGGAAGAATTCATCAGTTTGGAAAGGAGAACCTGAAGCCAGATAAAAGGAAGAAGGACCAACATTTCAGCTTGAAGACGTGGAGATCGATTGAAGAAAAGAATGAGCTGAAAAGGAGAATGGAGGAAGGAAGGTCAGCAAGGGCTAAAACAAACGCATATAGAGCGAAAGCTAAGGAAGCACGTCGCAGTGCAAGAGAAGATGTGAACTCGTTCTACGATAAACTTGCTATTGAAGCTCAAGAGTGTGCCAACAAGCACAGCATGAGGGGCTTGTATTAGAAATTGAAGGAATTTTCAGGGGTGGCAAGGAAGAACCAATCGCTGCCAGTGAAGGATAAAAATGGCAAGCTGTGCACAGTAGGGCAGGAAAAGAATGACGAGTTGTTTCAAGGAGATTTTGAATAGATCCCCACCGACCAGAAGAGCCATTATCACACAGAGACAGGTTCATCTTTAAGTAAAGAGAGAACCGTTTGATTTGGAAGAAGTGAAGACGGCCTTTAAGCAACTAAAGATGAGAAAGGCTCCCAGTGAGGATCTCATAACAGCTGAAATGCTGAGGGGAGGTGGGGAAGAATGCAGGAAATGGATGAAAAAGATATGCAACGCTGTGTGGAGGAGTCCCAATAAAGTGGGATAAAAGGTGTGATAATAAAAGTAGCAAAGAAGGGTGACCTCTCTGACACCAACAACTGGAGAGGGCACCTTGTTGTCCGTTCCTGGGAAGATCTTAGTGTAAATGATGCTGAATAGATTAAAGAAGGATGGGAGGATGAGGCAACAGCAAGCTGGATTCGGGGGTGAAAGATCGTGCTCAGAACAGATATTCACCCTAATTATTGAAAAGACGATCGAATTCCAGAATGATGCTCATTTAATGTCATCAATTTTGAAAAGGACATAGAGGTCCTTTTGAAGATTGCTGCATGATATGGCATCCCAGAGAAGTATGTGGAAATTCTGAAAGCATTGTATAATGGATCATATTGTTCGGTAAAGACGGAAGATGGAATGACTAATGAATTCAAAGTAAACACAGGTGTCCTTCAGAGCTGCATGATCTCTCCGTTGCTGTTCATCCTCGCAGTAAATTGATTGCTCACCCAGATTGATGAAGATGAAGATAAGCAGAAGAATGGAATTTACTGGAATAGAATACAAAGGCTGAGAGGTTTGGATTTTCCAGACGATATAGCCCTCATGAGTGACTCAGAAGTAGCGTCCAATGCCTGACGAACAAAATAAGGGAAGTTGGGAGCTCTTTGGGATTAAAAATTAGCCACCAAAAGAACGAGGTCATGTTCATCGGTGGAAACCGTCCTTTCTAGCCTCTGAAGCTCGCGAATATTCCCCTGGAAGACGTACCAGCATTTACTTACTTGGAGAGCGGTCTGTCAGAAGAAGGAAACGTGGAAATCGAGATGAGATGAGAAGAAGAATGGGCTTTGGGACAGCAGTCTTTGCAAGGTTGGGCAAAATTTGGAGGAAGAAAAGAATACGTCCGAAGACATAGATGAAGATCTACAATGCATGTGTGATACCTGTGCTGATGTACTCATCAGAAACATGGCAGACGACGAAGAAGAAAAAGAGAATGATTTGGAAGTGTTCGACCAGAAGTGGCTGAGAAAGATTCTGAAGGCAAGATGGCAGCAGAGAGTCTCAAATGCCACAATCAGAGAAAGAACGGGACAGACTGAAAGTTTGAGCAAGAAAGTGCAAAGTCAAGATTAAGATTCTCGGGACACCTAAATAGAATGGACGATGGCAGGTTTGCAAAAGAAGCGATGGAGTGGAGGCCGAGGAATAGGAAGAGAAAACAAGGAAGATAGAATTTGACGTGGAGAGGAACGATCGAAAGAGATCTAAGTGAAATAGGAGCTACGTGGGATAAAGCCGGTGTGTGCCCTGGTTAACGCAAGTTGAAAACCAGGACAAGAAGAAGAAGAAGTTCAAGTGTCATTAATGATAAAAAATTGAGCATCTGCTGTTGTCAATGTCTTGCTCTTTATGTGACCAGGTCATAGGACATAGAAGTCGTGGTTTACAAGTTAAGCAGTAGGTAGTGTGATACTAATTCTAACGATTTTGATAGTAAAAGATAATAAAGCTTAATTGCCTTCACTCGCATGTGATATCGATCGCACTGTCGTATTGTGCATCTCATGGAGATCACAAAGATGCTAAAGTATTTATGATTTTATCTTTTTCTTTATGGCGTATAGAAATTCTGAGCTCATCCCATGACTCTTGTAAGTTTTGTAATAAATAAGGCTGCACTACTAGGACTCTTTAATAGTAAATGTTAAGAGTTATCGATCCATAACTTCATTAAATGATGCTCTTTCTTACATCATGCAATTTCACAGGACTGAACATCTTTATGTGGTCTTATAGAAATCTTATAACCTTAACACCCTTCACATTAGGGTTTGAGTCTAAGAATCATATAACAACTAAGGGACTCATCAAGCCTATTTATCTTCTCAGATCTTCTTGCGGCCTCCCCCACGTACTCATGGCCGGTTGACAGTAACATATGATAGATCTACTGGTAGACAAATACTTAATTGATAGTTTTATTGATGTCAGATCTCCAAATCAGTTGTTACTGCAGGCTACTACTAAGGTACCCACCACATCACATCCGGGAACAAGGAAACTCGGACTGGTGACTAACCTTTTAAGGTTGGTAGTGTATAGAATCTACGAATCATCCGCAGAGAACTTGATCCATGATCCCTCCCCGCCATTTCTTCTAAGGTACTTATAGACATGAATCACAGCTTCTCTCGTTAACATTTTGTGATGGATAGAAGTACAGCTGAAGAGGTCAGGATCCTAACTAGTTAGAAACCCATTGAGGTTTAACAACCTCATTAAAATAGTCATTGCGAATTCATATGTTGACGAACTTTTCTTTTGCTTAGTTACTGTACTACAGTTAGATAGTACGATGGGAAAAGGCTACCATAGGGCAAACCAGGGCTAATGACTTTTCAAACATGAGCTGAGTAGTTAATGCTTAATATCAATTGATTCTAATGCATTCGACATGTTTACAAACAGATTCCTTTTCCTATAATGATACAAAACCGTCCCCGTATCAACAGTTAAACATTACAAAACTCTCTTCTCTTTTCTAGACTACCAACATCTTGAGAAAGCCCTTACCAAACAAAGCGCTGTTCAAGAATCTATCAAACGTTACGTCATGTCATTTTCGGTGCTCTCTTTGCGCTTCAAGCCTCCGCAAGACCTATAACATGTCATACATATAAATCCGTGTAGTATATATAAATATATATCCTTTATAAATTTGTTTAGATTTGTTCATATGCTTTTTCTATAACAATGACACCGACATTAAACGATATGCAAGCTTACGCTCATTTCATGTCTGCTCCTACCTACCTGTGAATCTTCGTCATATAAGAAGCTTTGAGCAATTGCTACCACATATCATGTCTTATATCAGGAAATTCACAATTATAAACTCCCTTTAATTTTCTTACGTACCTACTTTTACATTACTTTCGTCGGTAGCTTTTTAAAATTTCATATACGTCGTGAAATCTATTCCATAATGTCCTACCCACAATAACTTATTTTCTTTGATAGCCATTGCCGCTTTTCATACTCTTCTTTAACATGACACAACGAAGATATGCTCGCTTTTATTTTATTCAATTATAATATTCAAAATTTATTCCTTAAGTCAGTTTCTGTTACATGAATTAGAGATCAATGATAGCAGGTAATGTAGCTAGAGATTATGATCATATGTAATCCACTTACAAAGGAAAGAAAATGAGTTTTGGCCAGAAGTCTTGGAAACATTCTCCCTTGAGTCATTTTCATAGCTATGTAATAACGATGACCTGATGCGAAACTCATCTAAACTTAACAAGATGTTAAATCAGTTATTATAGAGCTAGATATCTGAAAGCTTGGTGCTTATCTCCGAAGAAATAGGGTCTATCAAGTTACAAACAACTTACATTGACCAGTTTTCTTTCTTCAAACTGTGCGGAGACAATTTCATGAATGGATGCCGTCGCGCAAAGAAAACGAATTTCACTAGCACAGTTGAAGGTACTATTGACTTGTGACTTAGGTGGTCCAAAAAAGCATCAAGTAACAGAATTTGTTTTCGAGACATGGACAAATCATAATTTTATTACTTTTGTCTTAAATACTAAAAGCATTAAATGGAAGGTATTGACTATTATAAAGTTAAAACAGAAAAAATTAAATTTTTGATAAAGAATGTCTACATTCGTATGTTGTCGATCGTTTAAGTACTCTAAGGACACTTAGTATCATCCATTACTTATTATCACCTTAAGAGAAACTGTCCCTATTTCTTATACTTTTTGATAGTTTAATGAGCGCTTAAAAGGACACTAGTATGTGCCTCGGAGGAGCACTAATGTGCAGCAGACAGCCAGTCTGTTGAGGCCTAACGACGCATCTTTTATTTATGTAAAATTGTCCCTCACTATGCCAAGAAGACCGCCTTGATCTTCTTCAACTTCAAAAGAATAGACAAATCAACAATACAAAAAACAGTGACTCCCTCTATTGCCCTTAAAGGAATAGCCAGTAAATTATTTTTGGAAGGGGAGTGGGGTACATTCAACCTTTTTTCGAACAAGTTTTCGTGACAAGTGAACTTTGTTACAAAGGTTTGTATGGACTAATTTTTGTCCATTGGCTCCATGGGTCACAGGGAGGTAAATAAGTAAGGTCTTATTACCAACCTTCTAGATGGCTTACTTATTGTAATTATTGCAATCAATTAATAACTATCATTACAAAAATCATCATCAGTATCATCAACATGGTCACCATTGTCATCTTTATCATAGGTACACATAAAGCATCCAATTTTTTGATTCATTTAATAACAAATACTACATACTATTAGTAACGAATAATCTGGTTAGACACATTCAGTCTTTTATACAGTATTATTGATTGATACCTCTGACCAGTGATCACAATTTGAACTTCATAGCACTCTTATATTCAGGATAAGTAGACCTACAGCTCTTACATTATTATCTGGAACGTTTGTTTAAATAGGCCATAATATTTGGTTGTGTATTCCTCAAATCTGGATGGTGGAACATTTGGTAGAACAGTGTGACAAGAGGAACTATCACATGTCGAGATTATCAGATGTCGAGATTATCATGCACCGCAATCTTCTAAAACTGTTAAACACTTGTAAATGTTTTTTCGATATGTACTCAGTCTTCTATGGTTTTTAATGAGCTTGCTTAATATGATTAGGCATTTAAAAGTTCCATAGTGTTTTGTAAGAAGATAATCATTTCCGATAGAAACGTTTAGTAGCAAAGTCATTTGAATTAAAACAAATTTGACGACCCCATCTAAGAGGTGGAGCATCTCATTTTTTTCTGCTATCTTAAGGTAATTATAATTGACGTTAAGGTTTGCTGGATTTACATTATGTACAGATCTGCAATATAAAATTCATTTAAATTGGTTTAAAAGTATCTTCTTAGGTGATGTTTCTGACAAAAAAATCTGAAACATTATTTATTTAGAATCTGTGTCTTCACGCCCCAGCTTTGAAGAGAACAATCTGCAAATTTTCTTCCAATCTACGTTTTTAATACTTAGTTACGATTTAAGTTTAACTCTCTCAACACGAAACTAAAATGGTCGTTAAAGAGACATAGGAAGATTGTTAAAATGGACTGGTATATGGTTTCATAAAAAATCTTACAAGCAACCTTTGATCTTTCCAAAGTGAGATTTACTTTTCGTGTTGGTCGTCATTGAGTAAAATAGAAAACTCGCCCTCTTTCACTGATAAAATTTAAAGTTGTAAATCTACAGAATCTAATCAAATTAGTAGTCTACCTGCAACGGTCATCGTCTAGGGTATATCACGAAAGGCAAATTTCTTAGGGCGTTTTTTACCGAACACCCTCTTTGATGCCGGATTTTACCAAGACGATTCCGCTTTTAGCTACCATAAAAAGATTACATATTGTAATACTAATGGTCTACTTTCAGTCACAAATGGAAAGCCTTTAATTTTTACGCCTAATTTACTCGATCCAAACGCAGATGTGGCTGCAAATCATTTCTGGGGAAAAGAAATTTATATAAGGTGAAATATTCTCTCTTGTTCTTCAAACTTGCTCTCAAAAATTCAGTTCACAATGTCATTGGCGGCATAGTTACGAACAAACAAATGTTTATTAGCAAACTGGCCTGTGTATCAGAATAACCCTGCTTGCTAGATTAGCACTTCGTCTTCAGTTCTAAAGTACGCAACTGAATGTTGTTTACTGGACATGAAGTATCTGCCTTCAGTGCTTTTCCTTTACTAAGCGGAAGAAATGGTTTGAACTTTACATCAAAATCGTTGTTCACTTACTTGCTGAAGCCAAACCCGATATTCCTATCCGTTTCTAAGAGATACTTGTTCTTGCCGTATTCGCAAGGCACCGGAAATTTCCTTTTGTCGCAAAGCTTGTAAAACAAACGACAACTTTTCGTACACGAAGTTTTCCCAACGAGAGATTTTATTCAATCCTAATTCAAAACACCATTCACAGCAGCTCTCAGTATACGAGAAGCTTTTAAAACTCTCCCAACTGGCATTTGTGTGATTAAGTGCCATTTGGTTATTGGTGGTGATAGATTGAAGACACTTGCTTCAAAACAAGACAATGTTAGAGGAAAATTTCAGCGCTTGTAAAAGGACTCATATTGTAAAACAAATCAGATGTTAATGCACATTCACAAGATTCCTCTGCTGTGGAGCCTCATTTATGACTTCATGGCTTGCTAAATATGTCTAAACATTGCAAAATGAGCTCAGCCTGTAATAATTTGTGGTCTTTCTTAGATAACTGTTTCTACAGTTGTCATACGTTAAAGAGACTAAATGACTTTACTAACAATGATACCTAGTAATGGTGCTTAGGAAACACTACAAGGAGCGTCCCTTCTGGAGAGTATGAATCATTGTAGCCAAGATTTGTCTGCACACCGTGATTTTTCACAACACTTGGATGAAAGAGGATGCAAAGGAAAGAACAAGATTGAAAGCAAAGATTGGTCGAAAGTCAGTAACCCGACGACAGATGGAAAAAGGCTGACTATAAAAAATGGATGGATGGATGATGGATGGATGGAACTCTTTCGTTTACGGGGAGCATTTCCCATCTATCTCGACTTGGGAAATCCCAGTGTAATTCTTTTCATATTAAAATCATAGGCATCGTCCCGATTTTCATTGTTTTTACAAGTTAGTTGTTATAATGCCCCTTAGTTAGCAACCAGATCCATAGGTGCACGTACTCTAATTTCAACGTAGGCGAAATGACAAGTTAAGGCCTAGAAAGCCTTGAATATCTTGACTCGTCTCTTCCTTATTACCACCTTTTGTGTTTAAATCAATGACGACTTCCTTTTGTGACCTGATACACATTACAAGGAGAAACATAAAAGCAAGATTTTATTGCGTTTTTTTTTGAAAACTTTCACGTACTCGCAAAACAGCATCAATAAATTTGATTGCCAGCTAAAACAAACACCTCTCATCCGCCAGATAAAGACATGCCTTATGAAACAAAAGGACTCGGTTTAAGCAAATGTAAATTACATTAATGAGTACACGGTTGATTTGTATTTACCCTTCATTCCAGAATGAAATCATGAGGACCACGAAATGCCAAAAAAGTAAGTTAGATTATTATAGTCTTCACATTGTTTTTCAATGCAGCGAGGCAATTTTCGATCATCATAAGGGCAATGTCATAGAATTAGCCTTGAAAGTAAAACCACACATTGTGGTAAACAACAACAACGAGGCGAAATATTAGGTTTACGTATGCAATCAGGTAAAAGGAAAAGGAATCAGGGATATGTGGTGTGGTGAAACGGCATTACAACATACGTGATACTTATATAGCAATTATGTCCTCTTCATGTGATCACTAACTTTTTTCCTAATACGTATCACTAATCAAATAATAAGACATGAATCTTCCTTGATTATTCTTAGCCTATTAGCCTCCGTCGAACCGCTGAATAGTGGAACAATTGACGTTAAACCAGATAGCATGGCAAGGCAAGAATTAGTACCTTCCCTTGTAAATAAGCGCTCTCTGATTGGTCTATTTTACGTCTATACATGAGAAATGTTATTTAATGAGAGTTGATGACTGAGGGCCTGTGTGAGAGATGACAGTTTCACCAATAGATAAAAGAAGAGAATATATTATGTATGCTGATTTAGGGTTCGTATACCCCTACGCTGATTGCGATAGCTTAATTACAGTAACACCAGGACAAGAACGGTGCCAGTCATACTTGCAGGCTGTCCAACCGCCAAGCTAAACCTCGTCCGGGTCATTTGGTCGCCGACTACGAGATAAGCCTGAGATCACTTGAAGGGCATTTTCCCACGAAATTGTTTTGATTTACATTTCCTCCTCGAGTAACACAACAACAATGCATTTGATTAAAGTAGCAAGAAGAGAATATCAAATTGACGGACGCATAAAGCACTCAAGTCGAAGCTGCAGCGGCCGCCATATTGAATCCGAAACGAATATAGTTTTTCCAGTTAAAGTGGTAACCCTTTGTCCTAGAGTGCTAAGCAATCTAGTGCCTTTTGTGTCTGCCTCTTCGATAACTATTAATATCCTTTTTCTATCTGGCCTAAAGAAAGTTTGGATTAACGGATGAACAATTCAGGGCAGTCTTTGCAGCATAGTTCCACAGTGCTGTTCCTCTCTATTGGATGCAAATTGGATTGTTAAGAATATTCTCGTTTGCAAGCGCTGATTCTTCGATTCTCTTAAAATCAAAGACGCAATCCACAGCATCTGATGAGGGTTTCAATTTTCTGTCTAATCAACCTCGAACCATCACCGTCTTGTCACAATCTCGATTTAATTTACAGCAAAAATATTTACAATATATGTCCTGTAAGAGGATCTTTACTAAAATAACAACTAATCAAATTAAAATAATTACTAGTATTAAAACAATTCTATTTACGGTCATGCATCTACGATACATATACAAGTGGTGATTAATTTCTGTATCCTCTTCTCCAAATAGAGGCTCCGACGTAAAACTAATCTCTAAGAGGAACTTTCGGTTTCTTTAATCGCTGCGATCTTCCGCCTGGCCCATGAACTCTTAAAATGATTCATATATCAAACATTTGTATAAAAGCGGGTTTAACTGCTGGAAAATCCGGACATGAATCATTGAAGTGAGAAAGCGTATTATGGAGGCTGGAAGTCATAAATAGACAGATCATCTACCATCAATCCTCAGAGGATCAGACGATGACGTGTTGGCAATCACCAAAGAAGATTATGGATAAAACTTCCTCAATCACATGAGAATTCGGTATACCCGCATCAAATCTAACATGGAGACTGATAAAAGAGAAGTGCTACCCTTCCTGAACACCTTGGTAAACAAACGAACTGAAGAATTTCGGTCACCATATACAGAAAGCCAAAACACACAAACGAGTACCAACAGGTCACATCGCTCACCCTCAAGGTTTGCAAGAGTATCATCATAACTCTCTTTGTAAGAGCAACAAATGTCAACTTCAGCTTGGGCTTTGACGAACCACAAGAGGAAGAAAAACACCTGAAAGACTCATCCCCTCATGAAGTCAGTCCTATATTAGTAAGTATTACTCCACTAATTATAAGCAAAATCCTGATCAGGACTATACGAGCTTTGGGAGTATGGAGTATTTGGGAGTATGATACATTTTCTCTCGTGTCGCGACTCTTTATTAGTAACAGAAATATGAGTAGGAGCCCTTCGAAAATCAGATATGAAAGCAGATTTCCTTTTCATATCTACCAGAGGAACCGCTTTGACTCAAACAAATGTTGGTGGATACTTTACATTGTCAAGTGCCCCTTTTTAGACGAGGTAAAAGAATAAGACGCCAAAGAGGAAACTGTGTTTCAGACAACGTTTCGTCAACTATTGACATCCCCAGGTCTATTGGACATGTTGCTATTAACACAAGCACTTGGAGTATGATTTATTGGTTGAAACGCAAACTGTTAGATGGTACATTTAAACGAGGGTATACAACTAGCCTAGCTGGAAAGAGCTGGGGACGAGCATATAACAAAGCCAGGGTATGATAATAATAGAGATGGTCACACATTACAAGCACAAGAGGGCATGTGAGTTAGGTAACATTAGAAAATTATGATAATCATACAAAGATGAATAAGTAGGTAAATTGATCAAGAACGACACTAAAGGGAAAAGTAAGGGGAAATTTTGAAATATAATTTAGAAAACGTATATAGTATTGCAACATAGATATCAAAGAAATAAAGGCTAGAAATAAGAGTAATCTATCAAATGATCTTACGGCTAAGTACAGCAGCGATGAGGAAGCTACCATTATGTAAATCGCCTCGAGTCAAATTTAAAGTCTTTGTTTCAAAATTCAGCATGGAGCAGACATTGGTCGAGACAATTTATTGGTGAATCTTTCCGATCTTACATGAGATCCTTTCGAATTTGAAGTGCTATAGTTGTGAATAAAATTTGGGACTGGTATCACAGGGTAGGAAAAATACTTCACTTATGAGTAGATAAGCACCAATTTAGATTGCATTTGTTCAACATAAGATAATACCAATTTATGTACTGTTGACAAAAGTTACAAACAACAAGAAAATCAGAAAATAAAATGTAAAAGTTGTGATTCCTTGTGATTCAACAGATACATCATCTGAACACAATAAAGGATACAAGAAAAGTGTTAGTATAACTTCCATGTGCATCACCATCATTGTCTGCGAAGATTACTTGCAGACGTAACGCTCATCAAGTTCCTCACGCAGCATGATATATCGAACAAAACTTACGAGCACGTTAATTCAATTCTATACCAATGCTTTCCCGGACAGTAGCCAAATGTTTGATTGTAAAAGAAACAAGACAAGCAGTATTTAGAATAAGCACTTGCACCAGAGTTGAAAAACTACCTTGCTGATTTCATAAAAAGTTCCCTCTGCTCCCTTACAACGATGAGTCGAAAGACAACAGTTAAAAAAATGAACGCTTCCTGTCCTATGGTCAATCGTTTAAAAAATATAGAATTTCGCTTCCACAGCATGTGAAGAACAACAGGGAGAAATTAGTTCAAGGTCGACGTTTTATTTAACGCCATAGACAAAGCGTTGAAGTAGCAAGATGTGCTATCAGAGTCGACAAGAAGAAACAAATTGATTTTATTGCTGGTGGCATTGACCATCTTACCTGTCTTGCAGAAGGATGTAGAAGAAAAGCTTTTGCATTAGTGACGTTTCTTGATATGGAAGATCATTAAGTCGACGTCTATTACTACTTCAAAAAAAGCACCCGTCTTATAGCTATACGGAAAGATGTGGACGACGTCGGAAAAACGTACAACGATAGCATTCGTTTCGTAAGTGCCAGGTAGCTCTCCTTGGAATGATGCAGTAGGAAGAGGGTCATTGAAATGCAATGAATGGAGGTCGATGGTTGTGAGTCGTCCGAACGAGAGAAACAAGCTGGATACGGGGGTGATGGACATAAAAAACGGGTGGGAGTCCGCTCCAAAGGCCTTAAGATGGCGTGATGCCATGACTGAAGTATACATCAAATATTTCTCTGCAACTTGGCCACTATTTGTATCATACAATTTATTTCAGCAACGACCTGATCCCTTGACCTATTTAGATTACCCAATAATAAAAGATGTAAACTATAAGGAATTCCTGATTTATTGCAGGCGTCTCCCTTGAAGTTGAGAAAAATTACCTTCCTCTATCGGACGTTCACATCGGTATAAAATATATTAGGGACCGTTCAAAAAGTACGTTTGCTCATTTTTGACCATTTTTACCCTGCCCCCTCATGTTCGTCTACATTCGTTTTGGCCAGAACCCCAGATCTTACGAACGTTCGCTTTCACCTTGACTCCAACTCCAGCAAAGTAGGTATTAAAACGATGAATAACTTACTTCATTCCTTGTCAAGCACATACTGATAATTGCTGTAATGAGTTTTATCATTATCGCAAATGAACAAGGGATACATTTAAGTACAATGGCGGGGCAAAAACAACGGATGCACATCAAAGCGTACAGACTTCAACTTGAAGAAAAATATTTTAGCCGTGAATAGATGTTTGAAGACATCAATTTTGACGTTTTCCTCCCTAGTAGTGGCAATATCCAAGATATGACTTACTATTTTTAAAAATTGGAAATGAAAAATGCCAAAATGAACTTTCTTCCCTTCTTCCTACACCCTCCTCCAATAAACAAAATGTTCGTTTTTGCTCGCTTTCCCAGTACTCCCTCCCGCATCCCCCATCCCCTCCTCCTCCGAACGTACTTTTTGAATGGTCCCTTACTGGTCTTGCTAATTTGCTCGAGGGACTTAACCAACCCTACATTTCAAAGGTAAAACATAATTTTTTGAAAGATAACATTCGTGAATTTTTCCATAGAGAGGACGCTATGTGGTCTAATTTGCTCTACTACGATTTCTCTGATGACAAGTCAGTATAAGTCGAGAACATATTAGAGGAGATGGAAAAATTATCAGATCGAAATCGGATGACCCTCGGTGGCGCAGTATCCTTAGAGTAAAGGTGGTTCGCCAAGGGTCTACAATGTACTGTTTAACTACAAACCAAGCCAGAAAATTCTAGAAAAGGTGAGAAAAGAAACGTAAGATTATAACACTGACCATAGTAATTAGTAAATAAGCGATGTCGCTACTGGGCATACTTATTGCAAACAGTTTCACTTTGTTTCTCTTTCAATAATGTTTGTCATGATTTGTTAGGTATTTTATCATTTGCCTGTTTTTTGTTTTGTATAACTGAGTGAAAAAATCTCCCGCATTCTCATGACCATAAGTTAGCAACCAAGACGGCGACCGACTCGAACGACTTTAACAAGAGGTTAGTCCTTTAAATCTGCTGTCCGAGTAACCTTCTTTTCTTGTTTAACTGCACAGACGGTATTCAACCATTTCTGACCAACCACCAGCCCTTCTATTGATATTGGTGGCACTGCGAGGCACCACTGTTTTGCTGAAATGAAAATTTAGGGCCAAAATCTATCATGCACTGGCGATGAAATTTATGAACGAGTTGGTATATAAGGATTGCATAAAGTTTACCAATCCCAGTGGAGTGATATTTTCACTTTTCCCTAGTTTTTGTCGCGCTGCAGATTGTTAAATAATCTTGACATAAGTGAATAAGGGGATGATGACGTAGCCGTGATGCACAGCACAACAGCTTGTAAAGCTGACAAGGAATGTAAAGAAATGATATAAATATCTCACAAACTATAATTTAAGATAATTGCTGACACATATTTACCCTCCGTTAACATTTTAGATCTAAAAGGTAATCTAATGTTTTGTAAGTTTTACCTCTTATTCTAGGACTAAACATTCTGATCCGGCGGTAGAAAGGATACAATTTCCGATAAACGTGAAATCACCTCCAACCTTTACTCAAGTCAAGAATTATTTTTAAAATACTGCATCTGTTTACGAAGGCGTCCTTAAGGCAGACGGATTTGACAACTGACTAAAAATTAAACTTGCATCAACACCACAAGAACGTCATCAATGGAGAAGGATAAGCAAAACCATGTGTTTTAATCCCCCATTTTGAACGCCATTAAGGCATTTCCTAATCAATGTCCGTAATTGTCACCTGTAAGTAAGATTTCAATAGGAAACTGGTAAAGGATAGTCGTTATCTCTTTATATTTAGCTTGGAAATTATCGTCAATCAGCAGAATGCTAAAATTGTGCGCCATGAAAAGGAGGTTGCTGACGGGACTCTTTAAGTGTAGGGATCAAAGTTATTTTGTTCTAGAAAAACTCCTTGGTATAGTGTATGAAATTCATAGAAACAGAAAAGAATCGCTGATTGATGAACTTTAATTGTATACTGGCCTTCCGAACCTGCTTTTGAGAAATCCATATTATTTCCTGTTATTTGTACTTTTATCAAATCCCAAACTTCCTATTCCATAATTGTGAGTCCAGTTATTGTTTTGGCAGTATCAACAATGGGGATCAAAAGG
>JAAAKL020008917.1:0-15507 GCA_010016065.2 Carybdea cf. marsupialis auct. non (Linnaeus, 1758)
ATAAAAAATTATTTTTTTTTTTTTTTTTTTTTTTTTTGTCTGTGTTGGGAGGAGTGAGTGGTGGGGGGGGGGGGGAGGGCGGGGTGGGGGGGGGGGGGGGGGGGGCGTTAGAATTATCGCTGCTTTGCACCATTAGACTTTGAAGTTTTCAATAACAAAGAGAGTAAAGTTGCTTGAAAAAGTAGGGAGTATTTTATGGATTGTCCCAGGAAGGAGTGAGGAATATTCTACAGTAAGACCCCCCAATGTACCCCTCCCTCCTTTTTCCAAGTCTAGTAACACATAACCTTTGAAAACAATTGTATGTGTGCATATAAGTAGAGCCTGTGGCTGTGTGATTTAAAAAGCTTACTTTGAGAACACACTGCACATTTGTGATAAATACCTTTGTGGTGCAATTGACTTTGGTCTACTCAGCAGCTTTTACTAGAATTCTCTGGGGCTATGTGCTAAAGTTACATATGTAATGAAAATGTGTTCAGTTTTGTTGTCCCACCAAAGAAAGTGGCATAGCCCCCCAACACAAACACACACACACACACACACACACACTGGTAGACCCTGGGAATGTGCTTATATTGCCCATAGGTAAAGATAGCATTCCATGTTCTTTTTGGCTTGGTCATGTAACAGTCATAAGTTCAAGCAAATTTGAAGTGGAGAATGGCAGATAAGTATCAAAACAGATTGTTATGCTGGCACCATCAGAGAGTTAGCTCCTTGAAATTAATCCGATATCATAGTAAGGTTATAGGTAAAAATAAATGATAGATTTGATAGATGCTAAGCAATCAAGTACCATTTATTATTGTTTTCAAACAATTTGTATTGTATTGCATTGCATAGTGTATTGAGCCTTGAGTTGTGGAGGTATAATTTTCTGACCACCTGCAACCAGTTTGAGAAATTCTACTATTTTAACACTAAACATAAATTGCTTATTCATGTTCAACTTATTGCTTATGAATGGAAATGTGCCTAGTTTGCAATTAGGTATACAACTCATATCTGGATAATACTATTTTTCCAGTTTTATTTTACCGGTCCCCCCCCCCCCCTATTACTTTCACATTACTCTGAAAGAGAAGACTTACGTGATGTTAAGTGCGTTCTCAATTGTTGTCTACCAAGTCTAATACTGTGCAAGGTCACACTTTGTCTTCAGTGCCCAATATCATCATTGTCCACAATTTAGTGTCATGCAAAATTTCCCATCCTGAATCTAGTTCTGTTAGTCACTCATTTTTGCACTACCAGCCACAGTGAGCATGTTATCTAAGCAGCAAAATACATCACAGTAATTACAGGTTCTACACATGGGTCAGTGCAAGCTAAAATTTCGGCAATGCTCTTAACACATCTAAAATTTAGGTTTTCCTTTAGTCTACCATTACGGGTAAAGTAGGGGTTGCAATCATGATTTTTTCTAAAGGGTTCTATGTCAACATTGGTATGGTTGGCGTTTGAACTTGATGTATATATATTAGTAGAACATTGTAATTTTAAAAATGGTGTTGATTGAAACTTGAGAAAGTGTGAAGTATGGTTGGATACCTTAACACGATGATGATATCCCTGAAGTCTGATTAATGGGTGTGGAAGTGGTCCATAATATATATTTTTTAGTGTAAATGAGAATGCCATCCCTGAAGTCTGATTAATGGGTGTGGAAGTGGTCCATAATAGATATTTTTTAATGCAAATGAGAATGCCATCCCTGAAGTTCTTATCACCTGATCATTTGTTTTACACAGTCCATGGGTTAAAACTATGTGTTGACTGAGATTATTAAAGAAATAGTGTCAGTCCAGGTGCTTCAGCTTATTTTCCACTTTGATAGGGCATTTATAGGATTGTGTGACCATGCTGACAGAAAACATGTCTATTTGGATGAAGAACTAACTTTAACATAGTTCTTAACATTGCAAATAGTGTTAAC
The DNA here is from genome assembly GCA_010016065.2 of Carybdea cf. marsupialis auct. non (Linnaeus, 1758). Lineage (NCBI taxonomy): Eukaryota > Metazoa > Cnidaria > Cubozoa > Carybdeida > Carybdeidae > Carybdea > Carybdea cf. marsupialis auct. non (Linnaeus, 1758). The sequence goes on from JAAAKL020008917.1 coordinate 1,940, forward strand.
TGTAAAGAAATTGATCCCATTATATGAAACAGCAGCATTCTCATATTGATTGCAATGTATTTGAGAGAACCCAAGTTTGGCTTAGAACAGCATTCATGGACTGTGAAAACTTGTGTATCATTGATTGTGGCTTCAATTGTGGGGTTTGCCAAAGGAAACATATTGATATTAGTGCAGATTCTCTTTTAACTGTTCTCTCTTTTGACAAATTGAAGTCTTGTGATACTAGAGTGGAACATTAGGTGAAATGCTGTACTTAAATGATATCTTTTAATAATGTCCATAAGTCCTGTTTCTAGCAGTGGGCACCCACCACTTGGAGTTCGCTGGCCAATCTTCAATGGTTTTGTCAGATTACAGATTTTGAGAATAGGTAGGGTTTAGATTACTGACCAGTCAATATAGTGCTTAAAATGGAAGAGACAGTATTTGAAACAGAGAAATCTCATTTTAATGGCTATGTATGACTCATGATACAATTTTTTAACCAGCAAAGCAAAAATACATTGGACTATGATATACAGCACACAAATTCCGTTAATATTTTGAGTCAGTAGTAATTTCAGACCCTAACTAAAATATATGGGTGGATAGATTCATCAAACAATATCGAACAACAAACTATAAAAACGAGGATGATCACAGTGTGCTGCTAGCATCTTTCAAGTCGATTTCCAAAGTTTGAATATAGCTCCTAGAACCTTTTTACCTCTGACATCTTTTGCAGGCCCACTTCCAACTCAATTTAAATGCTAAATGCTTGTTGGCATTTGCTTCTCTTGCAAATACTGATTTTGCTATGTCAATTCACACTAGTTAACTAAGGCAAATCAGATTCAATGGTTTTACATGAAAATTGTATGGAAGCAAACTTGATTTGTCACCCACACAACTAATATTGGGAAGAAGTAAGACACCAAGTTACAATGTCTGATTTATTCTGCATTTCAAGTTTCCATTGTCATTAGTATTGTTAATGACTGGGCATGTTGAATTGTGATATATTTATATGACACCTTGTAGTTTGGATCTCATTTCACCAAAGACATGATTGCAGGTACCATAGCTGTATCGAGGTATTGTTTTTATCTTGAGCCTGGAAGATTTGCTTTTTGAAACTTGGAGATAATGCAGCAAAGAAATTCCCACCCAAGATTTCTGTCTTGCTTTTACAAATTATGTAGTAGTGGCCTACTATAGAGGCAATATGACTCAAAGTTTAGTTATTGTTGTGATACATTCTTAAGCTCCTTGAGATGTTGTCCTTTGTGACTTTGTCAGGGTTCCATTTATGTGACTGGTTTCTGCACATATACCTGTTTACCAAGGATTTCTGGTTAGGTATAAGTCAAATCAGGAGTAAATGCTGAAAATTTGAATAAGCAATCATACATGAGGTCCCGTGATGCCAGCTGTGTGCATTGTCATGTTTGTTAGGGTGCAAACTATTATCTGGTCTACATGGGTTAATAGTGATGATCAGCCAATACACGATCTTGGACATTTGGAGTCATCTGATCACACATTGTAACTAATGTACTAGTCAGCAACATTTGTGCAAGTATTTTTTTTATTTGGGTGTGTGTGTTTTCCTCCTCTTGTTGGAAATCCTTATTTGGTTAGGTGTTTTTTATTTAATTTGCTGGAAAACCAATTGGCAGCTTCTCAACACTGGCCAGTCTTACCTGTACCTCATTTTTCAAGGCCTTTTTGTAAAATTGAAAGTTAGAAATTAGAAGGATGTATGGACAAGTTATCTGACAATCAAATTGTCCAATATTATGTAACAGATGCACCATATTCATCACGACGTAGGAAATCACTGCCATGCTTGCTGTTTTGTTAAATTGGTATGGTAAATTGATAGTTGGTTGAATGTGTGGATAATACATGATTCATCGTCATTTATGTTTGTTGTGGAAGGACATCATCTAACCGGGTGGCTTTAGTAGGTAATAGGTTTGTTTGTGGGAAAGGTTCCTTTGCCAGGATTTTAAGCCTCAGGATGCCAGGGGTAAGTCAATTACATGTTCCATTTTCCATAGCTAGTAACTTTTATCTTATTTTCGTAGAATACAAAGTAAGGGCATATTTGTTGTTTTGTTTTATACTTCAATTATAATATAACATATATATCAACATATATGTGATTCAACTACTATTGGAATTAAAATTGATGCCTGAACTGCCATTAAAGTAGTTGGACCATGTCGGTTTTAGATTGTGCAAAGTAGAGCAAGTTTCTGATAGGTATTCCTATATTCATGTGGTTGCAGAAAGTGGTGGGGCAGTGTTCATAGAGCCTCTCCCAGGTTCTGGTACCAGTGGGGCCTTAAGCTTCCTTTCGTGTTATCACGGGAAGTTTCATTTAATGCCCAACCTTTGATCTTTTTGGATTCTCTTTTCTGCCAACCTTATAATAAGCAATGGTGTAACTACTGGTGGGGTCCAGATCCCCGTTGATTATTATTCTTTTTGTTGTTTCTTTGTTTTTGGCCTATTGCTATCCACTTTTTAAGTGAAGATACATGTTCTAAACTTATTTTACTGGCACCACCTCCTAGCCCATTGTCCAATAGCTCTGTACACGCCTTCCATTTTCATGTAACTAATAGCTTGAGACTTGTTAATGGTAAAAATTCACTTTATACTTTTTCCCGTTTCTCAATTCTTATCTAGTAGATACCAATGACGAAGCCTATATGTCGTTGAAACAAATTAGGAAACTTTAAGCCCCATAATGGAGGAGCATTTTTAAGCGGCAAGCCTCTCTCCAAAGTTGCACTGTCTTATCAGAAGCAAATTTAATGCATTTATTGAAAAAAGCGTGCGAACTAATACAGTCTTTTCACAAGGTTGAACGGAAAGAGGTCGCTATTAGGATCTGTTTCTGCTTGGATGTGTTTACTTGAAGCGGACACAGCATTATTACAGGCTTCTAAAAAGAGTGTATCCTGTTCATACCAGCACTTAAATAGCTCGGCGTGTTTCTGCTTTCGTGCAAGACGCCCGTGGAAGTATTGCGGACATCCCAACGCCCTTTCTTTTATGAATACTAATGATATTCTGACTAATTCACCGCGACTGACAAACAAAATAAGAACTTGATTTCCAGTGTTTATCTGTGTTGATGTAGGAAGATCAGGCAAATAGCATCAAAGGGAAGGAACCTGCACTTTCAGTTTTGCTAATGTTTTCCTGCTACAATCGATTTATATAATAGGCCTCCGCATGGACGGTTCAGGAATAGCGACTGACAAATCGTATCGAAGGGAAAACAGGCAGTTGGTCTTCCTTAGCATGGTTCCCTTACGTCATTTTTTGTTAGGTAATAAGGTTTGTACCGCTCTAAAGACGATTTGTATTTCGAAGGATTCTGGGATAAAATAGACAAAAAACAATCTGAGCCCCAGTTAGGAATATTTGAAGTTTTAATAGTTCTATGTATATGTTGTTTTTATTTCTGCGTCGTAGAGGGAACGCCTGAAATCTTATATTTACTATCCGTTAGCGATTTTCACACTTAACCGTCTATCTGGGCAAGGTACCATATGGGTTATGACATTTTCAGGATGAAATTTGTAACTCTTGTACAACTAGCGGACTGAGAGGTCAAAATACCCTTAAGTGACGCTTTTTATGAAACTATTAGTTGTTTGTTATACAAATCAGTGTCGTTTTAAGTTAGTCTGAACTGATAGGCGCAGTCTCGATTTATCTGCCGAGGCGCAGTCATACGTCCTAAAAAGCAGTTTCTGTTTAGTTTGAAGGGCCTGGGCTGTGCTTAAAGTTGTAGTGCTACACGGCTGTTTACAACGTTGACTCTAGAAGAAAACGAAAACCGTTTCTGTAATGTCTATGAATGGCGGTGCTTCAAGCTTCGTGGGGTGTTGTTTAAGTCCAAGAGGGGTAGTTTTGTTTAAGGGTCCGCTGGATTAGTGGAATACATAATGCAAGTCGCGACATTCTGTGATCAAGGGTTCGATAACTATACGGGCGCGACATGTACTACATGATGGGAATTCTTAAAGATCGCTTATCCTGTCTTTTTTCTTCATTGTAGGTGGATTTCGTCGCTTTGAGGAGCGCTATCCTCACCTTTGCCAATGCGGTGATAACAACGACCGTGTCGAGAAAGTGTCGAGTGGGCTTTCGGGATTACGAATTTCGGACCCAAATAATAACAGTAATAACCTTCTTAACGGGATCTCTACATCGAATGGAGGAACATCGCATTTGATCATTGGGAATACAAGAAAGGAGGCTTTGTATAGGCCTGATAGCGCAGGACCCACCGAAATTGTTAGCTATCTATACTTAGGTAATAAAATACATTCGTCCAACTTGAAACAGTTAACAAGCTTAAACATCACCCATATCCTTAACGTAACTCATGATTTGCCAAACGAATTTGAACACATCGAGAGGTATAGATATTTACAGCTGCCTGTTCAAGACAATTGGGATGGAAACATCATTGATTGCTTCCCGAGGGCCTTTGATTTTATCGGTAAGTCTGATGTTTGATTTAATAGTAAGCATTGCTACCATCCTTTTCGATGTCATCATTGTCAGTATCGTCATTGTTATCATCATTGTCGTCATCGTCACCGTTGTCGTCATCATTATTGTCGTCATCGTCGACATAATCATTATCATCATCATCATCATCATCATCATCATCATCATCATCATCATCATCATACATGCTCCGTTTTCTTTTCCTTAAAGATTTTTCTTTAGGCCAGTTAGTTTGAATGATATTTTCTTTGTAGCCGTGGTTTAATGTTAGTGAGATCTGAACTTTAAATGTTGGAAGTAGCGATTTTAACGAATGTTTTTGGTGAGATTCGATGGTTTATTAGAGAAGCGGTTTATGGTTAATATGTAGAAAGATCAACAAATGAAGGAAACCAACCCCCAGTAAGGCTAAGTGTGGGTTTAGGTATAATGACCCTGCCATTGTCTCAAGAGTGAGGAGTTCTGATGTAGCAGAAATGGAGAAAGTCACCTGGAAGAATCGAGTTTTGTTTTTTGTGTCGTTCAAATGCTTTTTCCTTTTTTAACCATATATTCATCAAGGGTGTTTGTGAACGGCATATTCTTGGTAACAACAGGCTCCATTCTTGCGGTCCAAACTTTATCTATCGTCCCTAACCCTCGAGTTTGCAAGCTAAGCACATGCAATTACAGGGCTCGTGCGGCATCTAGAATACTCTGAGAAAGAACTTCTTTAAAATATTTATGTTTGAAAACCAAGAAAATATGACCTGGAAGAGTGTTTCTGTGTTGTATTTTGTTGGCATTTGTTAATTGATAGTTTGATGCCCCGCATGTACTTCAATGAAACCATTTAAATATTAAATAGACACAAAATCAATTCCTGGTAACGCAGAGCTGCTGTTCGTTGAGGGAATTCAAAGCCATTCACTAAAATGGATGCACTTTTCATGTGTATGATTTTGGTAACGTCATTTACATTTGTAATTTTAAAATGTAAGGGAAGTTGTTTCTGTAGACCAATATGAACGCGGTATTGCGATAGTAAGGATCGTTTTAAAATCAAACTATCACTCGAGAAAGATCAAGTAGTTCTTCGTATTTAGCTTGTCTGGAGCAGCCGTAGTGTACAGTACTTGACAGCTCCGTGCCCACGCTCCACATTATGATTATACTGATTGGCTGACAGCGACTCATTTTCAAGTCATCAAGCACGCCTACGTGTTGCGATAGTCAGGAAAGCCGCCCTGAAATAGACAGTTCTTTGCAGCTGTTTAACAAGACATACGTAACAGTTTCGGCGAGAGAGGTGTTTACGATAAGTGAAAATCAGACCTTCTTTTGGTACTACAATGAGGCGATATTATCCATGTGGACGTTTTTATTTTCGGATATTCAGATATGATTTGCCCCCAAATTTCCTTGTCCAGAAAAGTTGCGTTCCATTGTAAGGTGCCCTAAAATGTACTCAGCTTCACTAAAATGTCACGAGTTTTAATCCTTGCTTATGACTTTGTTCAAATTATGCCTGAGAGAGTTATAAATCAGTTTCCAATTTTTTCCGGTAATTATCATCATCATCATCATTATCATCATCATCACGATTATCATCATCATCATCATCATCATCATCATCATCATCATCATTGTCTATGTTTAAAGTCACTTTTCCATGCCTGCATGTGTTAGATGGGTTTTTTCCAATGGTTCTCTTCCACTCTTTCGTGTTCTGTGTAAGTTCGCAGGTAGGTCACTCTCCACCACTTGACCCCATGTCTTACGAGGCCTACCTCTTCCCCAGTGTCCATCAACTACTAAGTCCTTAAATTTCTTTACCCAAGTGTCATCACCACATCTTTCCACATGTACAAGTCACTGTAATCAATTTCGTTGAATAGAGTCCTTGATAGAAGCCCAGATGACTTCTCGATCCCGACATTTGGTAGTTTCAGTCAGTCTACGCTTCACATCACTGTATTTCCTATGAACCCAGTGGTTGCAACCGCTACAGAATATGGAGTTGCTGCCAAAAAACTTTTTGCATACAGAGCAAGGGTATTTGCCATTCTCTCTAGTGGAGACCTTGGGCCCATGACTGATAATACCATCATGTTAACTCGAAGTCCCTTGGCTTCCATGTTCTCCTTCCACATCTTTAGTTTCCCAGTCAACTCTTCTACTGTCCAAAATTCTTTGTCATAGGTCTCACAATGGACCATGCTTAAACATTATCAGCAATTTTTTTTCACGGCCATCCATTCTCAGCGCACATCTTTTGTTTAGAGCTCTACATCACAAGATTTTTTTAAGTCTTAAAAACGATGTTTGCCCATGCCTTGTAAAGGAAAGTAACAGTTGGTCTTATTTAACGACTGGGACGATAAGGAATTGTTTTTGAATAGACGCGGACAACGTAAATTTGATAATCAGTTAATACTCTATGTTGATAATTCTAATGATTGACTAGGTGACTTTGCATTTTTCATTGTAGACGAAGCTCGAAAAAAATGCCAAGGCGTGCTAGTGCATTGCTTGGGTGGCATATCCCGTTCAAGCACCGTCATTATTGCATACTTGATGTCGAAGTATGGATACTCGCTTAATGATGCCTACGACTATGTGAAACAGAAGAAAAGCAACATAGCACCAAATTTCAATTTTATGGGTCAGCTTTTGGACTTGGAACGTAGTCGAAGTAACCCGGCAACACCAAGTCATAGCAACGAGACCACACCAGACACTAGCCCAAATTCAGCCATGGGTGGCCTAGGGAGTAGTGACAGTCTTACGGACCGAAGTACAAGCCCTTCAAGTGGATCTTCTTGTGCTAGTTGCTAGGACATGGAGGGCACTATTTTGAACAGATAGTTTATTCTGCTAGGCATAGTTTGTATTGTAATTAAAGTTGGGACTGTTGTTTGCTCTGGTGCAATGTTTGCGTTGTTTTCGGGTATTGGTGGATGCCCTTTGTTGTAGTGAAGATATTGGTTGTTTTATGGGTTAGTGGGCGTAGATATACTTCAAAATCCCTATAGCTGTCTCTTTTTGTCGTGAAATAGTTTACAGACGTTTATAATAGGGAGGCCGAGAAGGGATACTACTGTCTGTCAATGAGTGAAGACGTCTGAATATATATTATACAGATAAAGGAAACACTTTTTTGAAGATGTATGGTACGAGTCGCGAGTTTAAGTCCCGATTGGGTGTCTATACAATCGTTATCTTGTGTAGGCAAGGGCCTCACTCTTCAATGTCGAAGTGGAGATAAATGAACCATTGTGTCAGTTATGAGATATTACAGCCGGATCAGGTATTTTAACAGGCTTTTGCGTCTAATAATCTTCACCGAGGAGGCTTCGGGTTTAAAATCATGCAGTAGCAGCATTCTTCGTATTCATCATGTCTTCAGAAAGAGACTGCCTCTTGCGATAACTGGTTAAATAAACTAGGTTTGAGCGATTATCCGATTTAGAATGGTCTTGTATATGTGGTCAAACAGACTTGTATGCAGTGTTCTATGGAAGACACAATGACTTGATGCAGATATGCAGTCATATGTAAGAGACGCCACTAGTCATAAAACTGCAATATTACTTCAATTTTTAAATTTATCCCAGTTACTACAGAGCCCATTGCGTTGAAGTAGTTGTGTACGCCGGGTGTAAGAGTTGTGGTTTGGATTAGTCTTCATAACCACCAATACCTTGTGCCGTTTTGTTAAGGTGGTAGTCACGTACTTGAACCTTGTGTCCAATGGTTTAGAATGTTTAGAGCATGAGCTCGGTGTCTCTGTAGAAGATGAACAGTCGAAAGTTTTAGTAAGAGTAGTATCTCTGCAAGTAAACGAAATAGCAGTCGTCTTCATAAGGAAACAATGTACCAGAGATAACACTCGATTGCTCGTGACACCCTTCTGGTTTGGAAATGGTTTTGTTGCCTATGACAAAGTTCTAACTTGTTAGTAGGGGATAGAATATCTTTACATGATGATGGACTTGAATTGAATTGATATGGCTAGTTTTGTATGAAATTAAAAGAATGTAGTGTGCATAAAATCTAATTTTATACGTAGAGATATTTGCTACTTTTCCATGTAATTAGGGTAAATTCTTTGTTATGGGGAATTTAAAAGTTATGGAAAAAACATCGTGTAATTTAGGGGCCTGGTGCTTAAACAGATCGAACTTGTGTTTGTGTTTATTATATTATAGCGAATTTAACTTGTCAACTTTCGTGATCTATTGGAAAGTGACTAATTCAAGAGTTGTGATTATTTATCAAGTGGAAGAAGGGGCGCAGGTCGTGTTACAGGTAGCGAAACACTTGTTAAGAAGAGCTTCGTCACGACAAGAGTTGGCACATGCGTGTCAGACAAGTGCAGAAATTCTATAGGGCGCATAGGAAGCAGTGTTGTGCAGGATAGATCGTGCAGAGGAGACCCTTAAGATTTGCGCGGTTCCGCTCCCCTTTTCCTTTGTTTCCACCTTCGCCTTTGGTAAAATTACTCTACAACACACTAGGGGGTTTTTTTGTTCCCATCTCTCTCTTAAACATGCTTATCTAGTGCTCCCTTCGAGCTCTAGATAGGTTAACACGTATGGGGAATTAGGATTTTGATTATGGTAGTGATTTGCCCCGCTACTAAAAGAGAGCTTGATCGAAGATGACGAACTACTAGTTATTGCCTCCTTGTAGCATCTTGCCCGTGCCGGACCACCTAAATGTGACGTCATAAAATTGATGAGATCGCAAGTACGACAACCGTATGCACGCGCCCACTTCTTCTTTTTGTCGAAAAATTTGAGGACCATGTCTTGAACAATAATCAACATAGTTCTTTCAGACCCTTCTCAGATTTCATTAGTAATCACTCGAAGTTACAAATGAGTGTTGAACACGATATGAGATGCATGTGCTTTAGGGGATATAGTTTGCCTCGAAAAGAATTTTATTACGTCATTGCTTTAGACTCAATGACTTGCTACTGATTGAAGATTACAGGCTTTGAGACCTGAAGTGTATATGTAGGAGGTAACAGAATGCTCGTAACATATGATTGCCTTGGGTTACGGCATCCGGAGTAATTCTAGGTGTTTTTGACTAGGGGAGGTATTCATTCGCTGTGCAGTGTTGCCATAAGTTCACAGCGATACGTCTTTCATCTTTATTTTCAGCCTTTATTAAGCTATTTCTTTGAATCACTTGCCCTACCGGTATCCATGGTGAGCTTGTTTGATTTGTTGTGTATCCAGTTCTTTCGATGAATGACATAGGTGACTCAGATCTACCCTGCTTGCCTTCTCCATATTCTTCTTAGTTTCATCCCTTGGATATACAAGTACTTAGGGCACAATAAAGAATCCAGTGGCATAATAGCTGGAAGGGCACGTTCAGACAATTTTGTCTCGTTCACCATTCAGTTTCACAGCCCGTGACCATGCTTTTGTTTTCGTCATTAGGATTGAATTTTCCACGCGTCTATATTCCAAACAAGTAAACAGAAGAAGCTTTTGATAAGAGGATTCCTCACACTTCACACCCATCAATAGTATGGTCAATCGATACAGCACGGGATAATGAATCACAGTCGGGTACTTTCCTACACCTATGACGTTAAATTGTTTTTGCCCACCAGAATTCATGTTTGAGGCCAGTTTCATATGCACGAAATCCACTATTGAACACGTACAGCAGTGTTGGGTTGTAGTTGCGTCTTATGGTTTAGTTACAACTTTGTTTAGAATTCAACAGAAATTTCGCGCCCTTATTCGTTGTTTTTTAACTCTTTATTTGAAGGCAAGGTATTGAAGTTTAAGGAAGATTGCTTGAGAATTCGATGCTTTAGTCTTGTGTTTGAAGGTAATTGGGTTTCTCTAGTTCTTTACCTAACAATTCTTGGGTTGGAGCATGTTTGCACACAACGTGTTCTAATATTCTTTTGATCAATGTGACGAGTGCTTACCTTTCCTTTTCTTGTTTTTGAAATATATGATTCAGTAACATCTAAGTACTTTTGTAAGAATAGACTATACTTTTTGTATCAGTAAAATATGTCTGGTCAATGACTAGTTTTGGAATACGTTTCGCTCTCCTAACGTTGTAAGGGCTTCTATTTTTGACATTTTTGTGTTAGTTAATATATTTTCTCGGTTCGTTGGGTAAACTTTGAAGGTAGTGGAAATTATAGATTACATAGAAACTGATCATCCAGATCAGTAGTCTGCAACCTTACCCAGACACAGTCTCAGGTAAGAAATATCATTTGCGAACCCCGCAGAGAATTTTGATCATCCTATAAAATGCTCAAGTATACGTTCTATGCATGTACAGCGGTTCAGTAAGTTAATTCACTGTTTAGTATAGTTATCTTATTGCACGTGTCGAGTCAATTTTTTGTAGAACGGTGTTCCAAAATACCAAAAATTGTCGGGTTTTTTTAGGCCTAACACTTAAAAAGTTGAGGACCCCTGGTATTCTATTTCCAGGCCCCGGGTTGCAGAGTACTGGTCTAGCAAAAGTGCGTGCGCAGTGAGTTCGAAGTCAGAGTGGGTTTAGAGGTCTTCCATTCAAAGACCGTCGAGGTTATTTGACTGGAAGATTATGGCGTGTGCCATTGACGAAAGGGTGCCAGCCGTAATAGTACAGTTTATAGCATGGAGTTACAAAACTCTGCATACTGTACTCGTCGATATTGCTGAAGAAAATAGGGGAAATATATGGTAGAATGGATTCCGTTTAAGAAATTCCGTTAGAAGGCTGACGTGTACGTACATTCGATAAAATTGTTGTTGCCATGGCTCCTCAGATATTGATATGCTAACTATAATCTTGAATTACGCAGACTTCTTGCTATGGAAGTGGATGGGATGGACTTCCCTAATAGCCATCATTCCTGCTTTGTTCATAGACATGCGTCTAAGGTCCCGGCGTTTTTGTGGTACCTAACTAATACAACATTAAGGAACTTGTGCGATATGTGTAGAAAGGATAGTTTCTTAAATATTTTCAGGGTCTCTTCCTTTAATCGAACGTTTTCACATGGCAAGCGATTCCGTACTTCACTCGAATTCGCTTTTCTAATGATCAACAGCCCCTGCAACCCTAGAGAGTAGTTATAAACCGAATCAAACCTCTCTTTCTCCAAAAATGTACTGCCTGAAGCTTCTCATGCAATCTAAATACCGGTGCATAGCAGCCTCACACCCATCCCCCTCCCCACCCCTAGGGGCAAAGCAAAGTCTCGAAGGTTTTTAAGTCCAAGTACAGCTTCAGGTCGTAAATACACCAATTGCGACCCACCACGCCATGATACTCGCCACTCTGCAAGAAATTTATAGCAATACGAAGGTATTATGTGCTTCGGACTTCTCTGTCAATTGCTCAGCTTCAATCATAAGTAGTGCAGAAGGAAGTGTACTATCCGGCCCCTACCTCTGACTGTTGAAAGAGCACGTGTGTGTTGAAAGTGAGAATTAAAATTAGGACCTATTGGAATTGGTCAAGAGCTGTATTCTATTTTGTATTCATTATATTAATGTAAATAGATTTTGCTGGAGCTGTTTATATTCGTACCAATGCAAAGAATGAAGTGTATTTTTGACACTCGAAGAATCGATTTTTTTCTCTTTTTGAAAACTGATTCAGTTGTAACTCCTGCGCTCCCAAACAGTCCAGTGCGCCTAACAAGCCCTATCCAATCAAAAGGGTGGTTGCCTGTGACTTTGATGTAGCAGCCAGCATGCAAATATAGGAAATTGCTCTGATGTTAAAATGCAAATGCATCCATAGCTCACGATAGCCTCCAAAAGGGTTGGATTAGCAATAGATATGGAGGAGGCAGGGTTACATGTGCGGCACAAATTGGCGTGACTAGAGCTGAGAAGGGGGTACCGAAGCCCCAGTCAGTCGTGCATTTCACTGAGCACAAGCGGATGCCTTTGATCTGAACGTGATGTCTGTGTGCATCTACGTACACAAGAAGCACATGCATAGGAACCTGCGAACAGACTTTTACGTAGTTGAGCAGGAATATAAAAGAGGAAGCCGGTCAACAGGTTGTATTCTAAGTGACTGCCAGCTGCGAAGACAACACTTGGAAAGAGAAATCATTACACTTTTTTTTCTAAGCAGAGCGTCGATAAGCTTATTGAGGCTTGGATATTAAGCATATTGCTAAATATATTGCAGCCCCTGAACGGAAGTGAAACCGAAGCACGAGTTGTAAAATAGGTGACGAGAGTAATGACAAATCTTAAAATGTTTGTCATATTAAGGTATGATAATACCTCATTCAATATGAATATCCCGTACGGCAACGTATCCCCTCTGTAATGCTGCAGAGGATTGATGCTGAAAGGTGTCAGCCCGAAGAAGATTGTCATAATAACAACAAAACTTTAATAGAAGCCTTTTCATAGTAACCAAGTGAGATAGTTATGCGAAGACATGCCGTAATTTGTAGTAACATCAAGCTTGCAAATAATCCTTTGTTAGGTAATTACTTATGCATGTTGAGGATCATCCGAAGATTTGGTACGTTTAGTAAGAATGAAGGTGTAGTCCTGACCGACCGCAGACGAGGTAGGCATCTACAGGTTGTATTGCCCTCTGAAGTGACGTGATTTCTTTACATTAAACGAAGTCAACTACTGAACGAACGGCGTTGATCTCCTCTTATTGTGGCGGTAAACAGCACCTTAGGCAGGCAAGGAACATGACGGTTGATAGGGACCTCGAACAGGCAACTACGACTTCGGAGGTTCCCGGACAATTCCCCCCTGGTCAATTCCCCCCGGACAATTCCCCCCTAGACAATTCCCCCTGGTCAATTCCCCCCGGACAATTGCTCCCTGGACAATTCCCCCCACTAAATTTATCAGGCCCGTAGCTAAGGCGGGGTTATTTGGGGCCAATGCCTCCCTGAGCAAAGTTTGGCCCCCTCTGTTAAAATACGACACATTTTTTCAAACCTAATATTTTCAATGGGGATTCAAAATTTCTTCTCAAAATATCACTTCATTATTATGAGAATAAACGGAGTCAATCATTCAAAAAGTACAATCGTTTCT
>JAAAKL020008918.1:0-15506 GCA_010016065.2 Carybdea cf. marsupialis auct. non (Linnaeus, 1758)
AAGGCAGAGGATAACGATTGTGTTTGTCTTTGGGAAAGATAGGTTCAAAGACCCAGTGTTAAAATAAACCATGAAAGATAGATGCATGGAGGATGTACTGCATTTTACAACATTTCGACTTCAACAGAACGTCTCTAGTTTAATTAAATATCCAAAACCATTAAATTAGAACCAGGGGACCACTGCTCCTGGAAATCTAGGCATACTTAAAACAACTTGTTACCCTGCTAATCTTGAAAATTGCTCTAAAACAAGGCATACTCCAGTAAAATAGGGGGATTTTGGAAAACATTCCTGGAGATTATAGACGGATGGTTAATTTTAGGTGCAACAGCAATGTTATTTTATACCTTATTGTCGTTTACTACGTTTAGGGATTCTTCTAGAAATTTCCTAAACAAGCAGTGGAAATCCTGGAAATAGTAGGGTAGATATTGTGCAGATAAAGGTAGATACAGGTAGATATTGTGTAGGTAAGGGTAGATATTGTACAGATAAGAGTAGATACGGGTAGATATTGTGTAGATACGGATAGATATTGTGTAGATAAGAGTAGATACGGGTAGATATTGTGTAAATACGGATAGATATTGTGTAGATAAGAGTAGATACGGGTAGATATTGTGTAGAGACGGATAGATATTGCAAATATCGTCGCTTTAATAGCATTAGCTGTTCATGTTTTCATATAACTGTTATTCTCTTACCCATCGTATCTCAAACACTAGTAAAACTAAGATTGTCTGTTCAATCTTCTAAATCTTATGACTTTCTGATTTTAGAAACTTTCATTTTATCTATATTTCTATCTTATTTTATCTTGTTGACTTAATAAATATCTAGTTTCATCAAATTTTTATTTAGTAACGCACATAAACCTCGATTATTAAAAAATGACATCCTTATACTCAAATTTTATCCGTTTTTCAGCCCTTTTGTACGCAGTTTGCTTTCTTTACACTATACTATTTTATAAGTGTATCTCGTACCTTCCAGCAATTAAAAATGCGGGGCAGGAAGACAACCTTCATTGCAAAACATGGTAGAGTTTAATGGAGTAGGTAAATGAGCGCCACTTTCCTTTGTTTGGTCACTGTAACCCCCTAGCTACCGTGGGTTCCCTTCTGTTTGGTTTGAAATGCGGTCAATACCCCAAGCTGCTGCTACAGTGTATCCCCCCTACGCCTACATTTCGTCACCCATATCTAACACCGGCTATGACAGCATTTCTTACCAACCACATTAAGCAGGCATTTAAGAATTACCTAATATCGATAAAGTTGTGAACGTACCTAGTATTATTGTACAACTTTATCGATAAACAAATCTCGCCTATAAAGTACTCTGATTTAGATCAAAATAGTGCCAACAAATGGATACTCCAGGGCGGGGCAAGGAGGGCCTCATAATGTCTAAGGGGCCTAGACGCATCTAAGACCTCATATATAGAATGGTTACTAGATATTCTATACATTTTATTGTAAACATGTTCAGTTAAATATGGCCAATGTTAAACAGATCTTATAAACTATCAATAACATTGCCCTGTATTGGAATCTTGTTTCGCATTCTGTACTTGTCATTTTCGGAGGACCATTCTATCAACAATATTTCACTTAACCTGATATTGACCCCAAGCAGGAATTTTCCAATAGAAGGCTTATTTTCTATATATGTAGTAAAGACCTTGTTTGTTAGGATCACATAGCACCCTGGCTTAAAGATATTAGCTTCTGGTTTGAAGTGTTTTTCTTTTAAAGGAAAATTCATAACTGAAAATATCTTAATTTTTAAACAAAATTATAGGTGAAAAATCTCTTACTATGTAATTAGTAGCAAGCGTTGTTTTTTAAAAAAATTGATACAAAGTTAAATAAATAATAATTTTAAACTTCAGTGCCACATATTTATTCTGTAACTTTACAGACAAATCAGCTTCGACATAGTACATATCGTGCATAATAATTTTTTTTTTTAACCTCGAATGCCATTTATTTGTTTATTCTCACTTAACATTCTAATAATAATAAAAATAATAATAATATATTTTTAAAGCGCTATACAGCTAGTGTTTCATAGCACTTAACAATCATGCAAATTCTACAAAGTATATAGTTTTGGAATAGGATAAAAACTAGAAAAGAATTTAAACTACTTATAATGATGCTTAAAAGGGTGAAAAAGTTAATCATGGATAATATCAAACTTTTATATGCTTTCTTAAAAAGATGAGTCTTCAGTTGACTTTTAAAATTGTTTATTGGAGGCTAAGTCAAAAGATTTGTTTCGTATACAGAGAAATATGTATTGTGGTCTCTGTATTAAACTGTACACTCTGCCACAGCTTACTCTATCGTACTGCATTCCTTTCTTTCCTATCAATAGTGTAACATTTGTGACCACTGATTTTCAATTCTTGTCTATAACCTTCCAGCAATGGATCTATTCCACACCCCATTTTCTTTTCTAGTTACACTATGAGGCGATACAATCATGATATAAGAGTTAAAAGAAGCTTCGAATTATTCCAAAGCGTTATCTGATCAAATCTTCTTGATTGGCCATTTACAAATCCAAGATGGTGGCCATTTTTTATGAAGATTCATCAATGAAGGTTTTGACATTAAGTTATATGTGCACGTAGTATATGTGACAAGTACCCTTTAGTGCAAGTTTCGTGCACTGAATTCATCAATATGGAATAAACCCCCGTGAATTCAGTCCAACAAACTACAGTTGAAACGCTACGCTATCTCTTGAGTCTACGTGAAGCCGTCACATTATCGCCAGTGTCCTGAGAACAAAGCCTAAAACATAGTTTATACGTCAGAGTCAGCATCAAAATTACAGTGGATGACGTCATTAGAATCCATGACCAACCCTGTCATTTACAGTCACAGAGACGGATGTGACCGCAAAAGACAGGGACCTTGAAGCAATTCACGTAAGCGAGAAGACCTGCGACTTAAACTGATCTAAGAAAAACGAAGTCATTGATGAAGGTGAATTTCTAACAAGGCTTCTTGAAGCATTTTATTGATTCCATTATGTGCACGAGCAATATCCTGTGTAAAAATAATGCTTATGTTTGAACTTGGAATACCAGCAGATTTATAGGAAGGCATCAATGCAAGATTTTGGGAGACATGCTCTGATTGTACCAAAGGTCGCCAAGATTTTTTATTTAAATATTCAGCTATAGTGAGCTCATATCTGATATTGCTTTTTTTAAAGTAAATGCCAGTGGAAGTCAGTCCCCTCCCAATTCTGATCATCGATAGACTTGCTAATGAGAAGGGGCATGCAAAACAGATAAACAAGTCTACTTTGCATCTTTGCATCATCGCATCATCACAGATCATTCGAAAAATATGAAAGAGGATCACAAATTGCAAAGAGGATGCAGGACATATTAGTATTCATATGAAAGATTTGATGTACGTAGCATCAAGTCTAGTCAAGAGGGAAAAGTAAACGTTGGTTATGTATACGGAATGAGATCAGTATGTCAACTACAAACCAATCAGGCACCCCTCCGGATTTCGCACACAAGAAGCAGTTGTCAACTTTCTTTCGGACAAAATGAGGCTTTGTGACTGGCGAGGCAGAACCGAGTTATTTAGATCATATAGTCTTTATTATGATATCAGCGTTTCAGAGCACTCTATGTCGAGATTTCATTATCAAGAGGCTGATACCAAAAATGTAGTGCACAATGTAGGGGTACTTGATAAGGGATACACCACGTACGAGGTGCTTACTGTTGACACTAACATTATTGCGATGGGACAGCATGATTCTTTGGCAGGGAAGCACGAAGTGGTAAATATCTTGATAGTTTATAGAACTTGAAAGGTTTTTCACACCTGTATATTGCTTTCACATGCCATATTCCAGGAAAAAACAGGTCACTACCTGTTTTTTACAGTTACACAGTTGAAGATACTTATATTAATCATGACTCTTAACGAGCTTTGAATGCTTACAAAGTGTTGAGGGATGTCTAAAGGATGATTATGAATTATCCTTGAAGGGCTGTGACAGTGATGTGTAAGAAATTTCACGTGCTCCAGCGTTTCACAATGATTACCTTCAAAAGGCAAGCGAGTTGAAGTCTACGAATGAAGCACGTGGGAAATTCTTCCAGAAAAAAAACATAAAAATGTAGAACGTTCCTCTTACACTACAAACAAACGCATTTGCTAAGTTACCTCAGATGTTCGTTTAAAAAAAAAGCAACCGAAATTGAGCAGTGCAAATCCAACCCGTAACTAAATCACAAGATTGATCCTTTTTTGCAGCCTACCAGGCTGTTTCGTCTTACTTGTTATAATTTATTGTTTCACCTGTTTCCCAAAATAAAAACCCTCTCCAAATAATTCCTATTGCGTGCCTTCTGATGTTCTCTGCCTGAGATTAATTCATACTAAGAAAGTTATTGCACTGTGGCTACTAAGAAATCTCGTTTAAACAGGATCAGGAAAACATTTAATTCACTTGAAATATCACCAATCTCATAATAAGGTATCATCTGTCAGTTGTATTGACTTGTATCAACCTATAATAAAAATTCTTTCTCGAACAGAGGGATTCATTGTGAAGAGAACCGAGAGGAAAGGAAGCAGTTTGGACAAACGTGATCTGGAATGGGTATCAAAAGAACTCTGTATACGTCAGACCTACGTCAGAAGCCTATCCTCACTATAATTTGACAGAATGAAAATGTAGGAGATGGGTGGAGTACAGACAAGTTTTCAGCCCTCCTTGAAGCAAAAAATGTTGCACTTTTTATTATATTTGAAATACATCATAATACCGTAAATACCACTAAGAGTATGCCTTCAAGGTATCATAATTAAAAACGCTAGACATTCAGATTTGTATTTGTATTTTTTTTACATTTTTAAACAGCAGTAGCATAATGGTAGAGTGTCAGATTCACAATCCAAGGATCGTGAGTTCAAACCGACCCTAGACTTGCCTGCACTGGTTCCGGGGGTACTGTGATCTGTCATCTGCTGTCGTGAAGTGGAAAAACTATATTTCGAGAGATAGGACTGAGAGCGGACTGCATGCATGGATAGATTGTCATCTGAAGGGGAAAAGCAACCCCGTTCCTTGTAGTGGCTTTGGCCTTGAGCAGCGTGAAAAATAGTAAGAAAACAAATCAAAACACATAATCAAATCTAAATGTTTGACATCTTTTAAAACTATATACTTACCGACATAAATTTGAGTTTACTTTCTATCCACGAAGCCTTTTAGTTTCATTAAACTGTCAACGATAAAATGGACAAGCTCTGTTTAACAGTAATCAGGATCTACCATTGGGTGGGATATTTTACCCCTATCAAACATCTCCTTAATTTCCCCAGATCAAAAAGTAGCACAAAGCCAGTTTTTATTGACTATTTATATTTATCTTAAAACATAACATTATTGACTATTTATATTTATCTTAAAATATAAAGGCCAACTTTGGACATGTTCCTCACTTCTGATCTTCAGATATTGGCCAGTTCTCTACACTAGAGCTTTGAGATTGTAGAAATTTTCTCTTTAAAGGTATCTTACAAGATGAGAGATCGGGAAACTTAAATACTCACAAACATTAGATAAAGGCTGCGTTTACAAGAGAGTGGATGTAAAATGCTGAGATAATTTAATTTTTCTCATGAGTTTTGGTGTTAGAAACATTAAACTGAAGCCACCTACATAATACTAAAGTCACGAGTTCGTGGATTTTTCTCTTTATTTAAATTTTAACGTTTATTAATAATTTTAAGGTATTAGCTTCTTCACGATAGTCAATGGGTTTACGTTTGATTACTCGTACTTTTATACGAAGCTAAACTTGTATGATACAGTTGTCTACTTAGCAGGACAAATTATTTCCATAAAAAATAGAGCAACCACATCTTTATTAAATACAAAGCAGAAAATTTATCTGTTCGGCAGTTCCATAATTATGGGCAAAGGAAACTACTTTCCTCGATTAGAAATGTGTAATTTAAGCGAAAAAATGTGCGATAAGCATTACTTCAACTGAAGAGAATGCAACTATTTTAGTTCACAAGTAAACAAATATCCCCTGAATCAATCTACCTGCCTGAAAACAGCAATAAGCGTATCGAAATACTCCTGGGTGTAGCATACAAGTGCAACTATTCTAGTTCACAAGTAAACAGATATCCCCTGAATCAAACTACCCGCCTGAAAACAACAATAAACGTATCGAAATGCAAATAACTTTGGCTCTTGCCAACTCTTATCACTCCAACAGAAGATTCCATAAGTAGCACGGATTGTGTAACTTATAATTTCTTTCAGCAAAAAATCGGTGTCTGTCAATCCTAAACTGTAATCATCTGTAATTGTCATTTTTGTTACAAATCTTCAATGGGATCTTTTCTTGTGATTCTATTGTATGCAGTCCCTAGCCTATAAACATTCTCATTGTTGACTCCAGGAAAATAAAGTGGGGACATCGTGATAATAATATAATAACAATAGCTATTTATTTCGTATATATCAGTAAACATGAGCTACTTTACTTTTTCGCTACGTACAATTTTCACTGTTTTCAGCAGTTGCGTCACTTTGAACGGAACAGTGAAATTAATTGAAGCATACAACGAGAAGAGTTGTTAAATCGAGACGTCATCATCATCATCATCATCATCATCATCACCATCATCACCATCATCATCGTCATAATAATAATAACAATAATAACAATAATAATAATAATAATAATAATAGTTTTTTAGCTTTAATGACATTTATTCTTTTGATTCAATCGTTAACATTGTTACTATTGTCGCGCGGCAAGTTTATTTGGGACAGCGAGATTAATCTTTTTTCTTCTTTATTTGCTCACATAGCAGGATACTCGCTACAATAGGTATAATAGTAATAACAAGCAGGAATTTTTAACAAGAAGGAAAAAAGGGGACAATCATTGATATTGCTGTGCTAGCTCATGTAAGAGTAGAGGGAAAAAAAGAGAGAAAGTGGTAAAGTAGTGATAAGGGGCCTTGGAAGTGTTACAGATGGATTTGACAGATGGATAGAAAAAGTTAAAATAATTTAAAACGTTAGAATGATGCATAAGACTTGTTGGGAACAATCATTGGTGACTAGACAGAGTAGCAAAGATCTTGCACTGGACATGTGTTTAAAGTTTACAATAGAATGTGCTAGCAAGTGGTGTGAACATGTGCGGGAATATGCAGTATAAATGATCAGGTTAAACGTCTGTGGGATATATATATATACAAACAGATCTCAAGCTTGAACATAAAAAACCTGATATCCTGGTATTGGAAAAGGAAAGCAAAATTGTTCGATGGTTGATGTTGCTTGTCCACTTGATATTCGTTTGGTGGAAGGGGAAGGCTGGAGACATATCAGGAATTTAAGAGAGTAATAGGCTGAAGATGGGTTTGTTACGAAGTTGACATAATTCCCTTATAGTCTGTACCTTGCGAACAGTAAAAATCGACCTTGAAGCATGGATAAAGAAGCTAGGTGTTAAGGTTGCATTGACGTACTGCAGAAAGCTTGTTTGTTAGGGTCAGTATAGAATCTGAGAAAGACTCTGGATACCTAGAGCTATAGATGAAAATGTCTGGAGAGAAATTCTATCAGTTCCATATCTGGTGTGCGAATACTGCAAATAATAATGATAATGATAGAAAACAAAAGGGAAATGGCAAATATATTTGCATTAGATACTTGTTATCTGAAGAAGGAATCTTCGAAAAATATATGAAACATATATATGTTTATATATATAGATCGTCCGAAAGCTCGTCGGTCGCCTCAGGGCATTTTAGGTTTAGGCATGTAGTTACTGCTTTTTTATATAGATATATGTATAATTTTTCTCCTGTTTATTATCAGAATAGTGCTGCAGCAAATATTAATAGTGACAATTTGTTCAAAGTAATTTATTTATCGATAAGGAAAAAAATACAGTCGGGTACTCTCTAGTCGAACCAGCATCCAAACCCCTTAAGATACATACCTTGACTTTAGTAAGAAAAAAAACAAAAAAAAACAATAAATAAAAAAATAATATTTTTTTTTAAACTTCAAAAATTTATTTGTCTATTCAATCTATACAACCCATTAATCTCTTTACAGGCATTATGGATTACATGATTTGATATTAGCTAAGATAAAGACAAAAACAAAACAGACAATAACAATAGTGATATTAATAATATTGATAATAATAATGATGATGATGATGATAATAATGATAATAATAATAATGATGATAATAAACTCTGCATGGACAGTATGTACTTCGTAGCAAAGATGCTAATGTGGATCAAAAGCTTACCCATCATTGTCTCCGAAGCGCAGGACTTAAATCATAGACTGAAGGCTTCCTCCTTGCAGCACAAGATCAGACATTACCAACGAGAAATTACCAGGCAAACATACTAAAAAATGGTGTAGATGCAATGTGTAGATTCTGTGGCCAATATTGAGAGACGATTGATCATCTTGTTTCCGGATTCCCTGTGCTTGCACCTAATGAATACAAAACTAGGCATGACCGTGGTTGGCAGTATCTGCACTGGAAAATATGTCAGGCTTATAGTATCAAGGCACCAGAGAACTGGTGTGAAAACCATCCAGACCCAGTAGTTGAGGATGAAAACGTCACAATCCTATAGGACTTTCTTGTCAAACACTGACAGAACCATCAACGCAAACAGACCTGACATCATTTTAAAAGATCGAAGTAAAGGATCCTGCTTACACACAGATATGAGTGTACCTACTGACAAAAACATGTCAAGCAAAGAGCTTGACAAACTTTGTAAATATAAGGACCGTGAAATTGAAATTCAGAAGATGTAGAAATTAAAGGCTAGTACAGTTCCAGTGATAGTAGGTGCATTAGGAATGATTAGGAAGGGTATAGAAAACCACATCAGCAAGATCCCTGGTGACCCATCTCTCCAAGAAATTCAAAAAATCGTTTTAACAGGTACAGCTTATGTCTTGCGAAGAGCATTATCAATGTAAGGTAATCATGTAAATTTTCCTATATGGAATGGAGCATATATATCTCTACCTTAACCATTAATTCGCCATAGGCTGAGGGCAGCGGCCCGCCAAGGGACTGTAAAAGCAGACATCGAAAAAGGAATTTCAACATAAAAATGATGGTAACAGTTATACATACAACGGGTAACCCATATCTCTGTTCTTCATAAAGTTCCCTTTTTTCATACTACCTTATGAAAAAGGATTATTACAAACTATACAAAAACTAGTGTGTCAAAGAAGTAAAAAATATATCATACTGTAGATAATTTTAGTGTCCCCTAAAAGCTTATATTTGAAATTTCAGCATTAAGAAAGATGGCTATAAGCGTATAAATGTCCACAAATCAAATGTTAAAATTGACCATTAGCTAAGGTGACAAAGCTGTCGAAGGTCCAAAGGCGAAAGACCAGTCGGTTTGGTGATACTAAAACAAATCTATGCTATTTTGAGTTCGTCGGTAGGTGTTCCATTAGATAGAGTAGGGTCCATGACGTCAGAGAAGCTCATTGGCTACTTTATGTTTATTCTTAGCTCCACGTGACTTGGTTGTTAAGGAGTTGTCAAGCTTATTTACAACTAACAGTCTTTGTTTTCTCTTTGGTAGTTTCTATTTCAGTATTACCAATTTAATAATGTTTAATGACGTCGCTACAGATTAAATAGAAAGTAATCCTCTTTGTTGAAAGTACGAGTTAGCCTCAATGTAGAAACGAAATTAGTGAAGTTCAGTTGGTAAACAATTCAAAGATATTCGACATTAGAGTCTCTTTCACTTTCTCTCTAAATTGTGAGACGATCCCAGCTCTCGTTGTATTAGTTCTGAGATAATGTTAGGATTTCTTTTAAGGTGGTAGAAGTAAACATGAGCTATTTGAATAACACGCAAGAACATGATATGAATGTCTTAGCGAAATAGAAAAGTATAGATACTAGAGAAATAGAAAAGTATGCCACCAACTGTCGCGGATGCGGGGGCGATGCGTTCGAACCCCGTCATGGACATACATTTCTATTTCTCCAGTATCTATTAAAAACTGGTTATTTTAAATCCTCTCGTCATAAAATAATTTCAATGGACTGTAGACATTATGATGGGCCGGATGGCAGTCCTTCCATGGTCAAGTCACATGGCAAAGATAGACTGGTCTCCAAAATTGGGTGGAGCTGGACATTTATGTCCTCCGGTGGCGTATTAAGAACTAATGTAGCGAAAAATTTCATCCCATTGGTGACATACCTCTCTATTTCTTGAGTATTTATTCAAAACTTCTCGTTTAAAATCATCTCTTCATAGTAACAGAATGCCTATTACAAATTTTCTAAGACAATCATATCATGTTCTTTATTCATATGGTTTGATGACCCAAGCTTAGCCTATCGAGGTGGTCCTTTCAATCACCCCTTGTACAAACGTTAAAGAATAATACACCAAAACGGAAACTATATTTCAGATAACGTATTGTTTATTTCTGACTTTCTCAGGGCTATAGGGAATGCTACTCTAATACTTGTACTACTGTAAAAACACTGTATAGCGAATACCATGGAATTAAGGTTAATTGGAACCTCTCTGATGTTATTTCTTCAATCATATATTTACATTTTTATATTTGATTTAGATAGTTAAATATATCACCTATTATCCTAATCATATTTTTTATCTTTAGATGTTTGAACAGTTTGTTTGGGTTTTATCATTATTGAATTTGTTGTTTTTTTATGGCTAAAATATGTAAACCAAGATTGTACATTATGCAAAAATGTAACTGCAACTCGAAGTTGGCTTTGCATAATAAGGAGGCAGCTTGCGATGGCATATTGTTCACAGTGGCGGTTTTAGAGGGAGGCCGACAGGGCCATGGCCCGAGGCCCCACACTTCCTGAGGACCTTGTGCTTCAATGCTACGAAAATAGTATGTGTCTAACTGCCAATGTTGACGTCATGGAATAGAGTGAAACTTGAAACTGTACCCCCTGGAGGAAATACAGTGTTTCCAGAACCTCCGCAGTACGATAATGTCTGAAATGCTTTGTAATACATGACGTCATAAGGCCCCGAAAACTTTTTCGGCTCAGGGCCCCGCACCCTCCAAAACCGCCACTGGCTGTTCAGAGGGAAACGGGTAACTTGCAACGTTATAGTCTATGGATAAGACAAGTCTACAAAACGAGCAGTTCCAGAACTTCTCCTCTCTCTTGAGATTGTGAGAAATTCAAGTCTGCTTGAATTAAGTCTTAACATAGAAGTAAGGGATGGTGATGTCCTACTAACATCAGGATGCCTAACCTGACTTCATGTCGGGCTACTCAAATCAATTACCTCTCTCATATCCACTCCCTGAGGAATTCAATTACCTAAGCTATCATGCCAACCACTCTCCCTGTAGGTAGCATCAAGACATCTTCTACGACCAGTTTAATGAATTAAAAGGCAGGTAGTCTTAGATTCTGAGAGGGCAGAGTATGCCACAGATAGAGTTTTCTTATCACTTTTTAGAGAAGCGTTATACGAGTTTTGAGGATCTTCGTTTTAGACTAATAGATTGAAAACAAGCAGATCGACATAGGGAGAACACTAATCCATGCCATCGTTCTAAGTTAACCGAACTCGCGATCTCTCCCGCTTTAGTGAAACAGCAATTGTATGCATATGAATAATTGAGTTTTACCTTTTAACCTCTCTAACTTAATTCCTATACAAATCATGGCCTTCTTTTCGATGTATGTTATAATACATATTTCATAAATGAGAACGTGTTCGCCATAGGTTTAGAAAACCCATGCAACGGACAAAAGTCATTACTCTTTGACAACTTCCATTATAAATTCAAACGACATGAAAGACACTATCACAATGTTTCAAGTAGTATCCTATGAATAGATCTCATTTGCTCGGAGTAAGACCAGCCCTTGCAGTCATCTATAATTCAACACGGAGACAGGCTGTTTGACAGCGTTATACGAGGAAAGTGTAATAAACGAAGAAAAAACCCTGAAATGTGTATCATTCATTTGAGAAACTGTTATGAACAATCCGTTTTAATTGGAAGTTCAGAAAACGTTACGCTTCCTCTGGACTGTGTTTGTAAAACTTTAAGATGTATCCTGCTGTGAATCGGATTCAAGCTTACAGGTCATGGTCTCCTCATTCAAGGAAGAACACAGGATACCTTTGTCTTTCTCACAGTGCTACAGCTATACTCTCTTTCTCCTTGTAATGTTCCCCTCGCAGTCACATAGCGGCTACTTCCTTTATCCACTTAAATAAGTCCATATGGCACCCCTTGCACCTTCAAAGATTTCTAAGGAATGAGGAAAGGAACAGAGAAAAGAAGATCTTTTTGGTCGTGTATGATAATTTAAGTCTAAAAATCCCCCCTTCATTTTAGGTCCTTACGAGTCAAACGAATGCTCTGCTTCCATTGATCTGTAAACATTCTTAGATCTTTTTCTCTCTGCACTGCCTGGGGTTGAGGGAGAGGTGCTCCTGGGTCCCGCGAATAAACCCACAACTACGAGCCTGTATATGATTGTTCGTCATGTATTAGTTTTCTTTGATACCAAATTGTTACAACAAGGTCTTTGACTCCAAGAGGATGCTGGGGACGGAGAGTCACGACCACCTCATTTTACTGATAGCATCCACTAGTGTCATCAATGATGATATGCTTATGCTAAATATATTTATTTATTTATTATTTATATATTTATTTTTTTTAAAAGTTCCCTTCATACGACTCGAAACACCGAGCTAGGTGAATATATCATGGTCTACAAATCATAAATGCACATAATTAACATATTTTTGCAGAACCTTGTTCTTTAATAACGTCAAACTCCAGTGAAACCCCTCTATAAAATATTTGGTTTCAAATACTTTAGTTATTTTTTTTGTAGCCAAAGGTTTAATGGTCATCATGACATCGTATCATAAAAACTTTCCACGTGACTATTTCACATTTTATGTAACTTATTCAATGAAGAATGTAATTGTGGTATTATGTAGATGTGTATTTAAATAGATTTAATATACATAGATATTGCGACGTCATGAATTGTTGAGGCGTAAATCACCCAGCGCAGAAAGGTACCAGATTTCCGGTTGAAGAACCTACATGATTTTGTGGAAGCGAGTCACTCTTTGGATATTGCACTCGAAAGAAACGATTTGACTTGTCTCTCGGCTACATACAGTCGCGGCCAAAAGTTTAGGACCACCCATCATAATTCTGATTTAGACAACAAATCGCATACCCATCTTCATGGGTTTCAACAACTTTAAAACGAGCAAAAATCAGGCACAAGATGGTGTTTACTACTTGAAGGACAGGTAAAAAGTGATTACAATTAACTGGCAGATGAAGGACGTTATCTGATGCAATAAATTTGATTTCTGATGCAATCAGTGGTTTCAGGAGTTAAAATGCCAATTTTTGATTGATGGTCCTAAACTTTTGGCCACGACTGTAATTCCTCTTTAGAGATATTGCCAGAGCTTGTATGTTACACTTTCATAGTCAAAATAAAACGTTTTTCACAAAAGTCATATTAAACTTAAATTTCAGGGAAATTCATATCACCAAAATTTAAGTGTGCAAACAGTCGAATATACTACAGAATAGATTTATGACTTTTGTCTTGTTATGGTGTTAAATAATAATTAAGCATTTAATGGTGATAAGAGAATTTCAAACTAAATTAATAGCTACGTTGGGATGTACGTAGTCTAACACATTTATAGGTAGCACCACTATTCATACTTGAGGTAGCAGTACGGGTCGTTCTTTCTACGAAGAAATGGTATGCTCTTTGAGAGTTCCTTTCATCCTTGTACGGCAAAGCATAGTAAATGACGCTATATATACAATACAAATTAAGGCATAGAATCTCATTAACCTACGAACACTTGGGTCAACGAACTCTCCGATGTAGGCCAAAGGAATCAAGAGTTTACCAGAAAGTAAAATGAATCGGACAGCTTCGAATACAGGGCGATAACAGGGGAGTAATATAATTGCTGGGTGACACTCAACTACTTTCTTTGCTGTGTTCATAAATACGTAACAAATCTCCAAAATATGTTTTAAAGTTGCTTAAGTAGAAACATAGAAATGAATACAATAGTTTGGTGGTCGTGGGTTTTCCGCTGTGTAAGAAGAAAGGCTAGCAATTTCGCAATTACACTGAAAAATGTTTACAATAGACATATCTAATACTTGGATTTAAATTTTTTATTTGGGAAAAGTTTTATTTGTTTCTGTCACGTGAGGCCAACCTTATGTTGAACATTAAAGGTTCTTTTTGAGGTAATCAATAATGGAACAAATCAACCTACAATCAATGCATCACTTACCCTACGTGCAGTTGTATCATAAAAAATATCAGACAGTCTTAGCATTCCAAACATTTTTACATAAACCTACTATTGACTTAAATACAATAATTTTTAACTTTAAAAAATTAAAACTACAATTTGTGACTTTATTGTATAAATAGTATTAGAGTTTCAGGAAAATTGCTTGCATTCTCGTCCTTCTAAAGTACCGGCAACCATCTTTTAGCCTATTTGCTGATAATTTTCACATAAGATCGGAACCCGGTAACCTCACTTTTTGTTTTTGTTCATTTCAGCCACGTCCCAGTTTTACACCTGAACGGTAAAGAAGAGATCTAAATATCTTGTTTAAGGATACTTTAACGGTATATAAACAACGCTCACTGTACAGTTTACCTAGGAGCTGGATATTGAAGTAATAGGAAGTAAACATTCACTGTTAATCATATGAAACATGCCTGGGCTCGCTCCATTGCGAAAAGGATTGTCTCCAAAAGTTGTAGAATTTAATAATGAAAGGTCGAATTTAAGAATGAGACCGCGCAATAACTGAATTACATTATTCAATTTGAACATTCATGTCTCCATCCTGGTTCCACTATATCTATCGTAGACATTCAAATTTTCAGGCTTATTTCACCACCTACCTGAGAGCACTGTAGAGATCCAATTGATAATGTATTATGGCAAACGACGATTCATCACAGAGCAGTATACCAAAGGGTTTCATAGTTTTTATATTCTTATTTCGCATGGTATGGAGACGTTATGGGTAGTTTTTTTTTATAATAGTATCATGCGTAACATGAGCAAGACAAATAAATATTGGTCATTGGGCCCCTTACGTTGTCCTCTAATTTTAATACCTTGGCTTGGGTCACTATCTGAACGTTTTGGAAAGAGAGTTGCTAATATTGTTAGCTCTAACTTTCCCATCTGTACAGTTAGGACTTTGTTTAGTAGTGCGCCTATTCTCCCTAGCACCAAGAAGGATGTCTTACCTACCCCTCAAATTAGCAATGTCGTATATTCTTTTACTTGTAGCTGCGGGCAGCAATACGTAGGTAGGACATCACAAAGATTAGAACGGAGAATAGCGCA